>MUZH01004171.1:0-51402 GCA_003012965.1 Juglanconis oblonga | reverse complement strand
GCTTCCTCCCCATCTTCCTCTCCCCGACCCAGACATACCTGACGTATCGTCCATACTGCTCGACGTAGACGACGCGCTCGGCCCCGCCCGGACCAGCGCGACCGAGCTGCCGGAACTTGCACTGCTTCCCACCCCACCACCGTTACCACCCCTCCCCATGCTGGGCACGACCAGCCCTCCGATCTGCTGCTGCTCCCTCACCGCCTCGCGCTGCTTGTCCCGCAGGCACCGATCGCAGAGCCCCAGCACGGGCCGGGTGGCTTTCCGCTTCTTGCAGCTGAAGCGGCGGGAGTAGACCTCGGGCGTGCGGGACTTGGATTGCGAGGTGTCGAAGAGGAAGATGGGCTCGGGGAGGGTCGTGTCGAGGTGGTTTTCGAGGGTGGGCGCAAGCCCGCGGGCGACGGGGCATTCGGAGACGTTCTGGAAGTACGTGTGGCCGCACAGTTGCGGGAGGGTGTAGATGAAGAGACACATCCTGGTTGTCTGTGCTCGAGGTGATGTTTGCTGGTGAGGTTGTAGTGAGGGAGGCCTGGTGCCCGGAGGGAAGGTAGGGCAAGGAAATCTCCGGGAAGGTTGAGTTGACGTTTTAGGATTTGCTACCTTGTGTGTTCCGCTCTTCGTTCATCTGTCAATGGTGAGATAACTTCCATCTGTGAGGCCAAAGCTGTGCTGTCCAAGACCGACCGCACCAAACGAGTGTTGTGGAAAGTACACGAAAAACCAGGAATGCAAAACGAGGTGAAGAGAAAAGGATTCCGTTGTATGCTGTTTCTCGAAGCAGCTGTGCAGTGAACCGTGGTCTAGTGAATCATGGTGTTTCTAGACTTGACAACCCTGAATGCAGGACATAGACAATGAAGTTGTGAGAGACTCCTTTCAAGAAGTCGCGGGACCTTCTTTGTGGTTTCAGTCTCAGCGGCCGAATGGGACTAAAATAGTCATTCTTCAGCCACACATCACATCACATCACATCACAACATTGGATTTACTCATTGTTTAAGCATCGTCCCAACCGGCACAGGTTGAGTGGCAGGCGCGTTCGAACTCGTAGTTTCGAGCCACAGTTGTAATATACATAGTACGACCTCCCCCCCCCCTTTTTTTTTCTTCTTCCCATCTTTTTGTTACCATGGATTGGATTGCATCCGGTATTACTCGGCATATGGAACCTGTTTCATCCCACTGTGATGTTCACCAAGGCAGCAGGAGCGTGGACTTCAGTCAGTTGGAGTGCATCAGACAACCTTATCCGTAGGGCCGTCGCGCCCTGCGAAACTAACTCTTCAGCACCGGCGGGCACGACATCGTCATGGGTACAATATGCTTGGTGATTCTAAAAACTATGAGCTTATTTATGGTGATATCGTCCAAGGCCGCAACAAAGGGTGCATATGGAAATTCAATGCTGAACACAAAGTGGCAAGTTGAATCAGACGACCAGTTTCGGGCCAAATCATCTTGTGAGAACTTGTCTGTAAATCAGCCTCCGGATCCACCGGATCTCATCAAATACTAGCTGTGATCCAGGAGAGACGCCTTCCGTGTATCTACCTGTCGATGCCCAGCTGGTTCGCGGTGTCTTCCCAGCGGCCTGTTCTCATCGGGTCCAGTTCCCGCAACTTGGAAAGCCAATTTCTCAGGGCTATCTCTTCGTCTAAAGAAGGTTGTCTCCCCTCCAGCCTGACCAGTTCCAATGTATAGTCCATGAGTCTTTCGTATATCAACTTGCAGTCGTCGTAGTCCTCGAGCAGATCCTTAATGTCCACAATCTCACGGGTGAGGTATGACACCCTGTCTTGATCTGTCAAGTTTGATGTGATGGTTGATCGGTCGCTGTGATCGACTACATCCAGCATCAAGAACTGGTGGTAATACCACAGGGACTGGTCTTCGGGTCCCACGTTCAAAGCCTCCCGGATTAAAGCCAATTCTGTCAAGTAATTAGACAGGGTCCCAAGAACTGATGGCAGATTCCGCTTACCGTCATCAAAGCACTTCCTTCTCGCAACATCGTCCGCACCGCGCTCCTCCAGCAACCTCTTTATGAGCTTGCTTCGGTTGTGCCACGCGGAGAAATTGGACAAATCCACCCGGATCATCTTCGTTGTGAACTCGAACTCGGGCTCCACCATACTCTTGCCGTTGAGAGTTGCGCTCTCGAGTTGTTTGACAACATTCCGCCGGTAGCCCCAGGCATGAAAATTCCGGCGGTCCTTGGTCAACATCTTGGTGTCCAATCCTAGCTCCTCCTCCCATATCCGCCGAGTGATGGCCGGCTCCAAGCGTTCGATGGCCTGTTGGAGCAGCCAAGATCGATAATTCCATATCCAGTAGCATTTAGGAAACTCCATCAGCAGAGGCACCGTGAAGCCCAGCTCGGATCTAAGCACTTGCAGATCGTTCTGCTGCTTCTCGGCCTGTGTCTTTCCTTGGTCCCCTGTCCCCTCCAACCCACCCTTCTCCCCAGCGGTGTCAGCTGTAGTACCATTCTTCCCAGTTGTCTGGGACCTGGGGTTTTGCTGGGTCGCGGTCGAGGAAGAGGAGGAGGAATCGGCGGAACATGTTGTGGTAGTGTCTGTCCGAGAAGAATTCGGCGACGCCTTCGAGGGCGAAGACCCAGCCGATGGTTTGGAGAATAATCCAGAAATTAGCAAGCGTCTGCGGACGTTCCATATTGTATAGTATTCCGGGTTCAGGCGGAGAAGTTTGGTGGTGAGTTGGAAAAGCTCGGGGGTGTAGCTTTGGGAGGCTGTCTTGATTCGCCGGGCCGGGCAACGGTCAGTCTTGACATGTCTCCAAGAGCGAGACGCATCGGTAGAAGACGTACGAGAGACCGGACTTGGTCATCAAGGTCGCGGTACTTTTGTATCTTTTCGAGGTCTTGTTTCTTCTGTTCTTCAGTGCGGGACCGGGCTGTTCGGGTCACTCCATGCTGGTTCCCTTGCTATCAGTCAACTTCTCATCGTCAGTGTTCTGGGGAGGAGTTGCCCTACACTGGCCATTTCGGAACCTCCACGTCAAAGGCGGGTCGAAGGCGGGAGGAGGGGAGGGAAGGGGAGAAGTTGGACGGGAGGACCTCGATGTTGGTGCTGCAAGAGATGACGTTGGCTTGGATCAGATGAAGGCGCCGGTCAGGGGGTCCTAGTACTGTTGTGGATAGCTCACAGAACCCTAACCCGCAGCAGGCATGACGGGCCTCCTTCCGCCCTGCCCCTACGTTTCCCATGAATAGTGAAGTGTCGCTGCTCGTCTTCTCTTTCCATATTGCTCAAGTTCTTCCCACATCCATCTTGAACCTACCTACCTCGTAACCTCCTCGGACCTATTATTGCTCACAGCACCTACGATGATTTGTCCTATTTCCATGTGCTGAACAGTGTTATGACATTCCCAGTCAACAACATCACACTGGACCACACGCGTTCTATCGGATGATCTGAACTCTGCTCCAGCTGCGTTGTGCCCTTTTGGTTTCATTCATCTAAGCTGCCCAGCTGTTTGCTGGCCGGCTTGCCAGCTGGACGGACTCACGTCATCCGCCTATCCACCACTCTGTCTCCATCAAGGCCCAAGGCGGTTCCATCAAGGCGGTCAACCTGTTCCGGGCTGCCTCTCCGCCTCTCGAGCACACTAGTAGTCCATCATTAATTCTCTTTTAACAGGTTGTGCATCCACCGTATCCTGCCCCTTGGCCGGTTCCTGCTACAGGTAGCTGCAACCCGCGAGCGATCACCCACTGAGGCACAAGAGGCACAAGATGGCAGCATCTACTACTACACCTGTCACTCCGCGGATGCAGCAGCTATGCCTCGACCCCTGTTCTCGCACTGGTCGCTCTGCAGACTCTGGATATGGGTCTCTAGAGACATCTCCGACAAGACCACCTCGGAAGAGAGGTTCGGACCGAGCGGCTACGTCCTTCTCCACCAGGCTTGAGAGTGTGGGCTTAAATTCCTACGACGGGAACAGTTCTGAGGAATCCAAAACAGAGGATAGCAGCCAAGAAGACTCTGAGCCTGAAATCTTCGACTCTCCGAGCGTTGACCGCGAGAAGTTCGCAACTCTACCCAAAGTGTCCCGGAGACGAATCTCGCGGACGGACTCCTACCCCTTACTTCCGGACCGCAAGAGCAGCAAGAGCACCCATCAACGCCACGGGTCTGACAACACTGGCTTGAGTGCGTCCAGAGTCAGCTCCTTGAGGGCTCTCGATCGATTTGTGCCCATGAGAGATCACGCAACACCAGGGTCAGAGAAACTCCATACCACGAAGCCCTTAGAAGACCTGTCGCCTTCTGAACGTCTGGTGCGTCACAACCAAGACGCCCCAGATCCTTTTTATTTCAGACGAAGGGCCTTGCCGCCTTCTCCCACCGAGGCGCGAAAGGCAAGAAGATCGAGTCACAGTAGAACCGTCCTTGATACGACCTCGAGCAACCAGGCTGATAGAAGAGTGAGTTTACTCGTCTAATGCACAAGTCCTTTTCTCCCCTCCCCGAGACACTACCCATCAGCTTCATCGCCATTGTTTGGGCCGAGATGACTTGTAGTGTTCGTTGCTGATCAAGCACTCAGGTGCCAAGCAACAGCGTCTGGTCTGTCGGAGGCGTGGTACCCAACCAGGGTGCCGTCGACGATGGTCGAGGCGGTCTCTTCGCAAGTGGCACCACTGCCCCCATGTTCAATACCCAGTTTCCTCCGTCGAAACCCAAAGCTCAGGAAGATGTCGAGAAGCATGAGGCTCGCCTTGCATCAGCGTTCGAGATTGATTAGTCGTCGCGAATCCTCGGCTTTGACCGCTCGTCGATCCCTGCACAGAAGCAATCGAAGACGTCCAACAATGCGCCGAAACGCAAGACGTACTGGAATGGCACACAGTTGGTCCGAGAGGATCATCCTACAAAGAGGTCGTCCAACCAAATACTTGAACTGCGGGCACTGCCAGTTGCTCCTTTCAAAGTGCTCGACGCACCAAACCTCAGAGACGACTACTACTGCTCGATCTTGGCTTTCGATTCCGTTTCTCAGACTCTGGCCGTTGGCCTGGGCACGAGGTTGTACAGCTGGGCAGAGACCACGGGTGTCCAAGCCCTTGAGGACAACGGGCAGAGCGAGATCTCCTGGCTGACGACACTCGACTTCTCTTCGGCCCAAGGGAAAAAGTGCATCCTCGCATACGGTCGATCGAATGGAATCTTGAACCTCATGTCACTCTGGGATGCCCCCAGGCTCTACGACCGCCAGTACCCTCGATTTAGATTCGCTCCTCACGTCGAAGAAGCACCCGTCGCCTGTGTGAGCTGGAAGCCCACGGTCACTGTGCGACCCTCAGTAAATCCTTACAACCCTGGGCCTCTTGTAGACAATGAGGACCTCCTCGTTGGTGATGAGCAGGGAAACGTCTTCTACTACGCTGTCGAGTGGCCCCTTGCCTGGGAGACGTATCGTCACAATTGGCGCGGCAGTGTCCAATGCCTGGCATGCATCACTAGTCACACCCAACAGATCTGCGGTCTCTCATGGGCGCCGAGCGGAAACCTCTTCGCCACAGGAGGCAACGACAACCTCTGTTTTCTCTTCGAAACTGAGAAAATCACCACGCCGCAAGAAGTGACGGATCATGACGAGGCCATCCACAGGCTATTATCCGCCTTCCGAGAGCCGATCCCGCCTCAAAACCTTGATCTCAGGCGCTTCCTCGACGACCCAGCTTGGACAAGTAGCTTTTCAAGCCGGATGGCCTCACCACCACCCATTAGCCAATCTTCAACAAACCAACGCCAAGTATCAGTATCCTCGTCCGGCAGCAGCGCCCCACCCACTGCCATCGATTCTATTGACGATCGTCTCTCCCGCGCCCCGACCTCCCCCTTTGCGCGCATCTTCCTCCCTAACTCCAACGCTCGTTTCTGGGATGTCAATCGCATCGTCTCGGAGCGTGCAGAGACTCATTACCCACCGTCTCTTCCAGCCAATGTCAACGCCGCATCCGACTCTTTTCGCAACCCTATCTCAGTCACGTCTGGCGAGCCGCGTACCATCGACAAGCGACAAGCGAAGCATAAGTGGGAGCATACTGCGGCGGTCAAAGCCATCGCCTTCTGCCCCTGGCGCGACGGGCTCGTAGCCACTGGTGGAGGATCTCATGACAAGTGCATTCACTTTTATCACACCACATCGGGGGTTGCCCTCGCCACCATCGCCGTACATGCGCAGGTGACGAGTCTAATATGGTCAACGACGCGAAGAGAGATCGTCGCGACGTTTGGGTATGCACAGCCAGACCATCCGTACCGAATTGCGGTGTTCTCTTGGCCGGAATGTCGCCAAGTGGCAGCGATACCGTGGGAGGGTGACCACAGAGCACTGTATGCGATCCCCTACCCGCAGGGCCCGCCCGACTACGGGGCTGCGAGAAACGCCACAGGTAGGGAGAGAGATCGGGATCGTGAACGGCGCGATAGGGAGAAGAGGCGGAATCGAACAGCCGCGGAGGGGTGTATCGTGGTTGCGGCGAGTGATGAGAGCATCAAGTTCCATGAGGTGTGGTCTGGGGGCAAGAAGGCTACCGTTGGTGGGTCAGGGCTGCTGGGTGGGAGTGATATCCTGGAGGATCTGGAGGGTATCGACAAGGAGGGAGATGTCATCCGCTGAGACACGGGGTGGTCTGGTAGGAGGAGGGACGGCAACATAGCTGGATGCTAGAAGATGGAGTGATGGATAGGTGTGTGCTTCGAGCCGTTCCCGGTTCCATGCGGGCTGGGAAGTTATCATTGTTACATTACAGGTAAGTCACCAGCGTGTGGTCGGCTATTGCTTGCAGTGTTTCCTTATTCGGAGCACATCATTCATCAAACAGTACTAGATTGATAAGAGTAGCAGCAGTAGTCAGTGGTGAGGGATGTGGTCCTGGGGAGGCGGCAGTCGGTCGGTCGATAGCTGGTCATTGTTGACCATCCCTCGTCCCTGGGATTGTTCATACCACTAATTAGCATTTTCTTGGCCGTCTGTCCACTCCTCGCCGCTTCTGGTGCTGTGTCTACGTGCGTGCTGATTGGTCGACATAGCGGGACAGACAGGTGCTTGCAGCCAATTTTTGAGGCTCGAGATGGGCGGTCGGTTGGTTGATCAAATCTGCCTGTGCGGATGATCTACTTTACCGTACGGCAGAAGGAGGCGGCGGTGAAGACTGGCTAATACGGGGCTGGATGGAGAGGGCCAGCGAGGGATTGACTGGTTGACCGGGAAGGAAGAGAACGAGGATGGCGAAGAAGGAGGAGTTTGGGAACGAAGGGGAGAAGGGAGGTGGCGGAAGGGCTGGTGGTGGATTTGAATGCATGTGATTTCTTCGTGTGTGCGATCCAGATGATGTATATGTATCTCTGTATGTGTATCTCTGCAAGAAAGCTGATGTTGTCTATCATCTCACATTAGTGCCTGGAAATCCTCGGCCCAAAACTGTCAACGCCAAACCATATATCACCGAAACCAGCGATTTTTTTGGTGTATGCCCCCTTATGATATCGCTTGTATGCAACCCAGCCCTCACAACATTCCTTCTCCGAGCAATGCCCAATATCCATCGTATGCTCCTCAACAGTGCGAGCCACAACCACCCCTTCCCCTCTTTTTTTTCTTTCTTTCCCTGTCACTCCCAACACTTCACGACCCGATCACCACCCCAATGTCCCCGCTCGTGGTGTGAACCTTCAAGCTCCCGCCTCTGCCCTCCTCGCCCTTGTGCGCAAGGATATGCTTCTTGATGCCCGGGAAGTCCTCGTCCCTCCGGATGATGTCCACGCCCTCGCCCTCGACGCTGATCTTGCCCGTCATGCTGTCCCCGTCGACCCAGCCCTCCCAGCTCGGCGGGTACGTCACGCGCAGGGTCGCGCTGGTCGCCGTGTGCCGGCCGTTGAGGGCGCGGAGCGCAGGCGGGGACGAGACGGCCGGGGCGCCGACCGCGGGTGGTTCGGGCTGCGGGGGCGGGAGCGGGGGTGCGTCGCGGGCTGCCGGGGCGTCGCGCAGAGGGACGTACGAGCCCCGCTGGAAATCGCTCCACAGCGGCTCGAGCACATTGATCACCGTCGTGCCGCTGGTCGTGCTCGTCTCCAGGAACGACGTCCCCGAGGCGCCTTCCGCGCCGTTCACGTCGGCCTGGGCCTGGTCCAGCACGGGCAGCAGGGTCAGGTCGACGTGCCCGGACGTGGTGTGCACCTTGCAGCTGTAGCCGAACGCTACGTCCGCCTTGACGGAGCCGGACATGCTGTAGAGGTCCACACCGTACTGCCGGGGCGGGAGTATCGTCTCGGTGTCGGTGGTGCTCATCCCGGCGGCTTCTTCTTCTTGTTGTTGTTGTTCCTGCGAGGCCCAGGTGGCGGCAGCACCCGCGATGGGCTCGTACACCTCGATGGTCCCCGAGGTGGAGTGCGCGAAGAGGATCGCCGGGCGTGGGTTCTCCTTCAGCGCCTCCTTGGGCGTGACGCCGGCGTGGATGGACCCGGAGATGGTCTGCAGGCCGAGGTAGTCGTAAAGGGGCCACGACCCGGAGATGGGCGCGGACATGGTCTTGACCTCGATGTAGCGCGTGTCCAGGGCGAACGTGCTCGGCGGCGCCTCGCGCATGAGCTGGGTCATGTCCTTCTCGCCGTCCGTCGCCGACACAATGGGGCCGACCGTGCTTGCCAGCCGGGCGAATCCTGTCAGCTGCAGGGAGAGGTTGTCGAGCAGCGCGACGCCAAGGTGGACGCCCTCGATGTTGAGGCTGTTGAGGACGCTGTTGGGCGGTGCCCAGATGGTAGCGCGGATGGAGAGGCAGGGCGAGGTGCTGCTTTGGAGCCAGGGCATGGTGAGTGGTGTGAGAATGAAGAGGCGCTGCTCGTCATCGTTCCAATCCAGCGATAATTCGATGGCGTCGTGGTTGCTGGCTGTCTCCAGGATGATAGAAGGGTTTGGGGTGCCCTCCCCGGAGCGCCTGATGACCACGTCGCCTTGCACGTGGATATCTTTGCCTTGGTGATTCTGGTCTTCTCTGATATTCTGGAAGATGGAAACATTGCGGGAAGGGGAAAAGTCGAGACCGAACTCCATCCGGCTGTATTGGATCTGCTTACGACCACACATGCGTGGGTTGTAATCCGGCAGGTCTCCGTCGAATGGCGGGTAAGCCAGCTTGGTCCCATCGTCATCTTGGACGGGGACTGTCTGTCCAGGGGGACTGGTGACTGGACGATTTTCCGGTTTGTCACCGGGGAATTTGATGGTTTTCTGCATGATGATTAGCGCCTTTGCTGATGGACGAGGGGTAGGAGAAGCGACAGTGAATGGTGAGGCTCTGGGCGTGCCCATGGACCGTGGTATGTATGGTATGTATGGTATGCATGGTATGTATACATGATACACTTTGGGAGGAACATCAAGGGGCATCTCCGCAACACGTGCGTATGTGCCACACGATATTGATATTCCCCTGGAGCTGAACATGGAAATGACAGGAACTTGCAAGCAACTCACCTCATGCTTGACGCTCAACACCGAGCTCACAAGGAACCCAACCGTGACAAAGGTCAACACCAGCCCCAGTAGCACTAACTTCCAATGTCTCCTCCAGTTGAGGTTCCTCAACCTGTCCCTCCACCCTGTAGGCCGCGGGTAGGTGAAGTGGCCATTGTCGTCCGGATCCGGCTCGCCGCCCATGCTCTGTGGGATGGGCCGATAAGTCTGGCCAGCCAAGAGGCCGTGCGACTCTGATTCTGACAGGCGACCCATGATGTTGGTGCCTGGAGCTGTGGTGGAGGCAGGTGAGAAGGTCTGGTAGTTGTTGAAGGTACCCCTAGAGTTGTTATTACTAGTAGGCGACGTGGGCGAAGGCGTGTAAGCAGGCGGGGCGTCGCTGAAAAGCGAGGAGCGCTCCGAATATATCGTTGCGCTGCGTCGGGAACGGGAAGGGTGGTGCGTTCCTGCAGCAGACGATGAGGTGTTGGATGGCGTGTATCGATGCGCGGCGGCGCGGTAAGGTGTTGGTGACGACGACGAGCCAGGAGCAGATCCAAGAGGGTTTCTAGCAGGTGGTGAGGTGGAAGAAGCAGGAATAACGCCAAGGGCCCGAGACGACGAGTTGAGACGATCTTGATATTGGTCGCGCTCTTCTTGAGCCTCCCTCGCCTTGTCGCTCTCGGCGGTGGACCCTTGCTCCAGCGAGGGGTCTGACACCCATACGTCAGGTACGTGTGGTACCTGGGACGATGTTGGTATCAGTGCAGACGACAATGTGTTGGACGGTACTTGTTGGCCTCGTTGCTGTCCTGGTGGATGGAACGACGTGTAAGGGTCGCTCGGGTAAGCACTCGTGGCAGGTTCCCCAGATTGTGAATCAGATTGTGGTTCAGAGCGGCCAAAATATCCATCCGAGGGTGACAGAGCCTCTTCGTCCTCCGGCTGCTGGCGGTGATGAGCCGGTCCACCGGGCCTGTATGAAGAGTCTGGGTCGTCGAGGCCGCTATACAGGTTGTCTGAGTAAGGAAACTCAGCCATGGTGGGAGTAAGGGTCTCCCCCGAAACGTCTTGGCGGAGTGGTTTGAAACTTTGGCCAAGAGCCGCACAGGACGTCGTCTGTGTTGCGATGTGCAACGCAAGCAATCATGTGTTCATGTGTTTCTTAGTAAGACAAGAAGGAATTGGGGTGTTGGGAAGCGAGATGACGGCGACGACGACCGCGATAGTTGGTGGAGGAGGGAGTTCGTATGAAAGACGGACGAAAGTTGAAGCGCCGCGTGGAGCAGGAACGGCCTAGTTACATGTATTCCATCCATAGGGATTCGACATGGAGAACAAGATAAGGCGTCACCAAGGACCTGGTAAATTGCCAGACACAAGCTTTCGTCAGCCTGCCCACATCGTCGATATCGCGGGCCAAGATGGCTTCCAGAACCCCTCCGCCAAGACAGTAGTCGTAGTAGTCCGAAATGCCCTGGACCAGCCATGCCGAACTCCGGCGTCGGCATCGCCTCTTCCCAGAAAGGAAGCTGATAAGACAGCATCTTGCCATGAGGCGCGGTGAACGAGGCACACCGTAAGCAAGGGCCAACATCCCACCGAACGAAGCAATTCCCAGAAGCATGGGTCCGTCCTTCGTTGGACAAAGCCTAGCGCGGCTGCACGTAAGCTTGAACGGAGGGGTTATGGAGCATCGTCCAGAACAATTCATTGGGCGCCGTTGCTGCGGGAGAATCGAGTGCATGCACGAGACTTACGAATGCCCCTCTCGAGAGTCGTGTGCGATGACGACTGCCGGGAGGACTCTACACTGGATAGCTGTCTGATGACGACTGGACGCGTTCGCGTGCAGTAGTTATCCCTCGAGGTCTGCGAGGCTGACGAGCATTGCGAAGTCGGCCTTGTTGAATCATATTGATATTCCTTGGACACGGACACGCAAGGGCCCTTCTTAAACTGTGCAATCCCTTCCTACTCTATCGAGTATCTCGCGAGAAAGACTCATCGTCAATATGTGAGTCCTCCTTCTGGTATCATCCTCGCCTGTATTCTTTTGAATTGACTGCCTCTCCAACGCCGGCGGCACATGCTCAACCACATGCCTCCTCCATCAATCCAAATTCAATCAGAGTGCGCGTATCAAATTCCGCCTCTGCCGAACGCCGTTATAGATGCCCTCGCCATGCCGTACGAGCTCTTCGCCAGCTGCTGTTCTATGCATCTCTCGTATCGCGTACCGATTGATTGTCGGTGGTTGTCAAAATCGAAAATTTGAGAAGGCCTAGCTAGGGCCAATAGCAAGAGAATCTCTCGGAGGTGAAAGTCCCTCGTCCTGGGTGCCGTCGTCCAGGCTTCCATTCCACATCGCCGTTTTCGTCTTCACTTAAGAATGATCCATATCCGCAGCCTGTAGGTGTGTGGTTTTAATTTAGGCCCATAATCCTCTTCGAGTTCTCGTATGTGACCCAGGTAATGCTGAGCGCGGGCGCCACCTTGGCCAGATTCATTCCAAGACCCTTGTACATGCCGCGCACACCCTCGTTCTTGTAGGTCTTCCAGAAGACGTCCCAGATGCCGTTGTAGGTGGGTGGGTGCATCACCGTGCCCTGGGTTTGCAGGCGGGTTCGTAGCACATTGAGCGGGTACACAACGGCCGCACCGAAGGCTCCCGAGGTGGCTCCAATGATTCCTGTGGCCACGTTGCCCGGTAGTGCGTCTTCCTCGTGGATGCCGTAGTATCGCGCCTTGTGCTGCGCATAGGTTGACTTCAAAAACTCAAAGGTGCCCATATCGATGGCACTGTAAGGAAACATGCCCACTAGACCCATAGTGATGCCTCGGTAGCTGGAACGAAAGACGCCCTCGGTAACCATCTTGCGGGCAGTCTGCACGAGGAGGGCGTTGCCGGTTGGGCCACCTTTGACGGTTTCGCATTGGAGCCGGAACTTGAGGGTATCGAGAGGGTAGACACAGAATCTGGGAGTTTTATCAATATGAATCGTGGGGAAGCGAGGCTGCAGGGGCCGACTCACTGTGCTGTCATTCCTGCGAGGCCGCCAGCCGCGAATTTCGAGTATGGATTAATCTGGGTTGGATCACCATGGCCTTCGAGGTTTGCGAGGGTGCGCTTCGCCGCTTCGTAGGATCCAAACTAAGGATTGAAGGTCAGCGGCGGGTATTTGAATTGTCATTTGCGTGGGCGTACCTTGATGGCCGTCTCCGGCATGATCTTGATGACGTTCAATCCGTTTCCTATCCATGGCGTCAGAGATATTTACAAAATGGACCAGGTGGCAGCTGGGCGAAGTAGTAAAATTATGTCATGCCGTTGGGGGTGAGGAGGAAGAAATGACACTTACCAGCAAAGAAGGTTCTGAGACCGCCAGTCTTGTATAAGTCGCGCACAGCCTCGGTGACGGGCTTGCCCGCCTGTCGGAGAGCGGCCAGGCCATAACCAGCCTTCGGAGTAGCGATGGCTGAGTCTGCTGTCGATTTACCCGTTTGTACGAGAAGGTAGACCTTGAGACGATCGAGGGGCGCTGTTGCGGTTCTGGAGATTCCACCCGAAAGAGCACCTGCAACAAAGTAACCTGGTTCAGGTAGATAACTCATCAGTCTCGGTTCCGAAACATCCTCGCACTCCTCCTCATCAATAAGTGTCTCTCGAAATGGCAGCTGGGGATCGGGATCGTGGTCGTGGATGTCCAAAAACTCGACATCTTTGTTTCGTCTATAAGTACCTGCTGAAGTGCTCATAATCTGTTCGTTCTTCGTCGTAGTTTCCGAGTTGCGGATCGCTCCCGTGGTAGCGGCGACAGCGTTGGTGATGCTGCCGGCAGCGGCTTGAGGATATGAGGCCAACGCAGCAGCCATCTCGTCTTCTCTCGATGCCTCGCTTCGGGTTTGATGGGAAGGTGGTTGTTTTTGTTTGGAGACGGGTGATGTTGTCGTGGTTCCGGGAGCAGATCCAGAGTTTGGCGGAGAGGTTCCAGTTCCAGGAGTGTTCAAGTAGGGAGACGGTGTAGGAGGGGTGGGTTGCGCAAGCCTGAGGATAGAGCCAAAAAGTGCGTGAAGAAGGAGACCCTTCGTACCTAGACCTTCGAGTGTCTCTTCTGAAACCATAGAGTCTCCCTCGGCGTTCAGGGTGACAATGGAATTATAGAAAGACAATGCTGCCTCCAATGGGGAGCCGTGGTTGGTTGGCATGAAGAGTAGAAAATCACTGGGGGGAAAATGGATGATTAGCCAAGAACACGGAACAAAAGACAAAATCCTCCCATTCAACCTATTTGCGGGATGAAGTGATAGGATGGAAAAATACTGTTGCGATGATCATTGTGCTTAGGAAACCAGCTTCACCCATCCTGGCTAGCAGCCCGGAGTGGCTCCTTGCTAGCCAGAGTGTTGACCTCAGGATGTGCACATGATAGTCCAGAACCCGGAGTGTCTGCATCAAAAGAGGAACAATGCATGTGTGTGGAAGTCGCATGGGGCACAGAATATGCTTACCGCCACTCATCAAAGCTGATGAAGCCATCGTGATTCAAGTCGATCTCGTCAAAGAAGCCTGCGATTCTGCGTTTAGGCACAGCAAGGCCGGCCTTCTGGAAAGCTGCCCCCAACTCGTCGCGCCCAACTCTGCCATCCTGATCTCGATCTATAGATCTGAAGAGCAGAAGCAGTTGGCGCTCAGCAGCCTCAACGAAGATACGGAACTCTGTAGTGTTCACCATGTCAGTGCTTGCTCAGAAAACACCAACTGTGGAAACTCTGACTGCCCCCAAACAATCAGGAGTCATACCTTCGTACTGTATTTTGCCATCGCGGTTCACATCCACCATCTTGACGATCTGCTGCATCATATCGTCTGCATTTTTCAAAGCTGTAGTCCCATTATCAGCAATGATTCCATCCAGATTGACTTGTTGAGGTCCGGCTGACGATGGTCAATCCTCCGTAAGCCCTTCTGCAGTCCCTTGACATCCAGCTCGCCTGTGCCCTGGGGATCGAGCTTCTGCCATAGCTCCTCCACCCGCCTATCGCGCTGGTTCTGTGGCTCCATCTCGAGCTTCTTGACCTCCGCTAAGACCTTCATCTTGCTATTATGGTATCATTGCAGGGGGTTGGAGATCGATGGTGATTGAATGGGAGGTCGGCCGCGACGAAGAAGGGCGCTAGATGTGAGTCCAAAGACCTCTTGATTGCGCTCTTCTGTCCTAGGGTGCGTCGCGCGAGATCCTTAGGTGTGTATCATGGTGCGGGTTCTGCGGGTTCGGATCGTCGCATCGAGGATTGCCTGAAATTGTCGGGAGCAGTGCGCCAGAGCTAGTGGCACACAACTCAATATGCGCAATGATGCTGCTGTGTATCGTGGTGGCACGTTGCGTGGTTGTGGTGGTTGCGGTGGTGGGTTTTGCTCGACACCGAAAAGTGAACTTGGATCGCGAAGCTCTTTCTTGGACAAGATGCTGCTCTTGCTGGGTTGAGGTCCCTGACAGGGGGTCTCATCTGGGCCCCACTTTGCACTCTCACAGCCCTTATCCCTGTTTCGTCCTCTATCCTACCCGGCCCCTCTTTGGTGGGGCCTTCCTTGGCCAATCATAGGGGCTTCAAAATAAAGGTTGAACCCCTGAAGGAGACACTTGGGCAGATCCCTACCGGTCTCTCCGGTTGCCGACCCTGGCGCCGAAGCTCCGACGGGAACTTCCCAGCCTCGCCTACATCTTGAACCTCGACCTCGATCTCGACAGCATGCTGCGGCCGTTGCGCCGTGAGCCATCCACCACTCGGACTCGGAGAGACGATGGCGGCCAACTACTGGGAGTCTTCCCAGCGGAAACACTGGCAGTTCACCAAAGACCAGCTGGCTTCGATGCGCCAAAAACTCGAGGATGAAGACCCGGCTCTCGTCCAGAGTTTCAGCCTGCCACAGCTGCGCCACCTGAACATCTTCTTCAATCAACGTGAGCACTCGTGCCTGTGGACTTGGAGGCAGGATGAGTGCTAACGGTTGTCTGCGTCATGTGTAGAGATCAATCGCCTTGGAAAGAGACTCGGAGCCCGGCAGCAGGCCATGGCTACAGCCCAGGTCTACATCAAACGCTTCTATACCAAAGTCGAGATCCGGAGAACGAACCCATTCCTCGTCATCACGACCGCCTTATATTTGGCATGCAAGATGGAGGAGTGTCCACAGCACATCCGGCTGATGACCCAGGAGGCGAGGAGTCTCTGGACAGGTAGTACAGCCTCTTGCCTGTGGCCTCTCCATAGCAAATCAAGTGCTTACATGGTGCAGATATGCAAGTCTTCCACGACCCCTCCAAGATCGGCGAATGCGAATTCTGGCTCATCTCCGAGATGAGCTCTCGGCTCATCGTCCACCAGCCCTACCGCACCCTGACCAGCCTCCAGTCCAGCCTGAACCTGACCACCGACGAGATGGCCCTGGCCTGGTCTATAATCAACGACCACTTTATGACCGATCTTCCGCTGATCTACCCTCCGCACACCATCGCCCTCACCGCGATCCTGCTATCTATCGTTTTCCGGCCCTCCCAGAACAATCACGGCACCGGCGCAGGCCAAGGCTCCAACAGCGGCGCTGCTGCGCTGTCCCAGCCGAACGTGGCGGGTGTCAATGCCATGACCGCAGCGCTGAACCAGCTGCAGAACAGAGCGCATCCACCGACGCCAGGTGGCTCTGTGATGTCGGGACAGGGGCAGGCCGGCGGCGCGGATAGTGCCAGCAATGCCAACAAGATGGAGCGCTTCTCGAAGGTCCAGCGGTTCGGGTTCTGGTTGGCGGAGAGCAACATCGACATTGAGGCCATGGTTGACTGCACTCAGGAGCTGATTTCGTTTTATGACTGTCAGGAGCAGTATAACGATAAGCTTGCGAGGGAGCAGATCGTGCGGTTCATCAAGGCGAGAGGTCTGGATAAGGGATGAAAACCCGGAAAGAGAGTTATGCACAGAGCTAGTGAGGGCTCAAATTTTGGAGCGACCAGTGGATGAAGAGATCGTTTCCGGCAAATCGGTTGCAGGGTGGGCCACTGCCGCGTGGCCTCAGACTGAATCGACGCATTCACAGACGACATTTGGACTTCACGGTCTTCCTACACAAGACGAGAGTCTCGCTCCTCTATGCCACGCAAGAGCAGAGTCCCAAATTTAGACAGTGACGGGTCCAGGCATGGAGCGCACGGTATCCAGCGATCAGCGAACCCACTCAGAGCATATCCTCGCATACGATTTCGCGATCCCATCCGAATCAATCTTATTCTCTATGATTCCATACAGTTGAGAATCTTGGGAGAGGGGGGCATTTGGAAGGTGTTGCTCATATACTGATTAACCACATAGATACTCTTGAAGGGCCTCTCATTTGGGCTTACACTGGATTCTTCTGATTAGGAATCCACATACACCGAAACATAATACTCCAATCAGTCCAGTAAGGCTGCCAAGTTGCTCTCTTGTCTCCTACACGGGAAATATTTATGCCCGACCACGTCTCTTGCCTGAACACCATATTGCCTCCCCGCACCCCACCATCTCGGCACTTTTGAGTGCATCTGGATCGGCGGCAGCACCTATGAGTACTTTACAAATGATGAGAGTTCATTCTCCGATGGGATGTTTCTTTCGCGTGTGGTCTCAGATCTCATGATCGTATCTCGTTTGTAATTCGGGAAACTGTGCACAGATTGAACAGCCAAGATGCCGGGCCTCATCCAAGAAGCAACGTTCAAGACCATCACAGTCAAGGAACTCCACCCAACCTTCGGCGCCGAAATTGAGGGTGTGGATTTTGAGAATATGACTGATGAGCAGTTTTGTGAGATCAGAGCAGCGCTGGCAAAGGTGAGCACACCCTGGCTCAAAGCCGCGTTCCCAGCTCGGCTCGCTCATCCCCCCCCCCCCCAACCACAGTACGGCTTCGCCGTCTTCCGCCAGACCGGCCTCACGGACGCCGCCCACGTCGAGTTCTCCAAACGTTTCGGTGACCTGGACAACATGCGCCGGTACATCAGCCCCGGCCGCAAGCTCCGCTACGCATCCCTCGAGCTCTTCGACGCCGGCAACCTCGACGGCGAGGGCGACATCGTCCCCAGCGACAGCCCGCGCGCGCACTACAACAAGGGTAACGCCCTCTTCCACGTCGACAGCTCCTTCAACCCGCGCCGCGCCTCGTACTCGCTGCTGCGTGCCGTGCTGATCCCGCCCCCCGGCGAGGGCGGCGAGACGGAGTTCGCGGACTCGCGCGCGGCGTGGGAGGACCTCGACCAGGCCACCAAGGATGTCTTGCTGGGCGGCGACGGTGGCAACGGGGTCGTGGGCGGGCACAGCATCTCTCACAGTCGCAAGATGGGCAGTCCCGAGTTCTTCCGGGAGCTGGATGTCGACGCGGCGCCGATGCATTTCCATCGCGCAGCGCAGGTGCATGAGCCCAGTGGGCGGATGAACTTGTACGTCGGGGGCCATCTGCATCACATCGAGAGGATGCCTCGTGCACAGTCTGACGCGTTGGTCAGGAGGCTGAATGAGCACGTTGCGCAGCCTAAGTACGTGGTCAGTGTGGACTGGAAGGGGCCGGGGGACATGATCATCTGGGATAATCGCGCTGTGCTGCATAGAGCGACGGGCGGGCCGTTTGAGGATCAGTATAAGAGGGACATGAGGAGGGCGACGGTGCATGATGATGGGACGTATGCATGGGGAGCGAATGCCGTGGGTGAGACGATGCCTGGATTTGACGCTTATGCGAAGCCCGCGGAGAAGACAGCGGCATAGCTGCGTCTGGGAGCAGATATTACATGTGGGAGAATTGCATATATGAGGCTAGTCTGTCCTGCAGCAACACGTTTTCCCTGACGCGGTGCCCCGTAATAGGGCAGTTGCTCTCTAGATATGCCTTCTCTCCTTCGCGCTGCAGTCTCTCATGGACATGTCCCTCTTCTCTCCGTCTCAATTCTCTCATATCCGTCTCACAACTTCGCCCTGGGCACCCGCTCACTCTCCTGTTTAACCAAGCTCAAAACAGCCTCCACGCCCGCCTTCGCCACCACCTCATCCTGCGCCGGCGTCCCCGTGCTACAGCCCACCGCACCCAGCACCTCCCCTTGTGCCGAGATCACAGGCACACCACCACCAATAACGTTGAACCTCCCACCGTTGGTCCCATTAATACCGTACGCGGCGCCGCCGGGCCAGACCATGTCCTTGTAGCTGGACGTGGGAACACGGTGCCCCGCGGCCGTGAAGGCCTTGTCGATGGCGATGTGGATGGAGGTCAGTTTGGCGCCGTCCATGCTGTTGGCGGCACACACAGTCAGCCTCGACAATGGGGATACCCAGCCCAGCCTAGGTAGGACAGGCTGACAGCCAGCCGCTGCGCGCATCCATCCTTCGCAGCACCGGAGCCTATTCCAGCACGCAGATACAGGGATCCGTCACTCACCGCGAGAATGAGAGCAGGTGCGTGCTGCTATCCACAACAGCGATGTTCATAGGGACCCCGATCTCCTTCGCCTTTGCCTCACACGCTGCCGCCGCCGCCTGAGCAGCGCTCAGGGTGAGGGTCGGTGTGCGTGTTGTAACGGTCGCCATTCCTGAGTATTGTACGTCGTTCCGGGTTAGGGCAAGCAGGTTTTCGTGAAATTGTGATTTCGTCGCACGTGAGGTGAAAGCTGCTGACTGATCGTGAGCACCCTTGAGGCTACGCTAGATGAGGCCAATCGGGAGGTGGAGATATCCGCTCGCGGCAGTTATTAATAGGTACATTGGAGAGGCGATTATCGTAACTCCACTCATCCCAGACAGCGCACTTCTGGCTGTGACTACAACTGAAACTGTGAGGCGGATATTTGTGCCTGCGTTGCAATGAATAGAATTGTTGTTGCCGACTAGGTCGAAGCCTTCTATCTACTTATATCGTAGGGGCCTTTATATTACTACCCTCTTTTAATACACTAACTAGATGTAATTAGACGAACGGTAGATATCCAAAGGGCCAATCCGAGTAGTTAATAATTGATAATCTATTTAGAAAGAGTCTTTTCATTGGTCACATATTGTTTTGCTTTCTTGCTGTTAATTGCAATGTGTAATCTCGGGTGCTAGGCTTTGAAGCATCCTCTGTTGTATGAAGAAAACTGTTAAGCTTTTATAACTGTATTAACGGCTTGTAAACACAACAAGCACACTTTTCATTCGTACTACCTCAGTGAAAGTTCAGTAGACATGCACCTTTTTCTCTGCCCGTCTTGCCCAGGCTACGTCGCTGCACCCAGCCCTGCCAGGTTGATGGGTATGTCCGTCGCAAATTCGTATGCGCCAGATCACTGGATCATTCCTAGGTCATAGCCTGGTCTTGATCAATGCGAATATCCTTCGTCCAGTCCTGCACGCTTGATCAGTCCACCACGCTGCATAAGGTTGATTGCCTTGGCCTACCTCCAACTACGCTATTGCGCTACTATTCGTGCCTCGCCGCGATGATCGAGCTCGTAGAAAATTTCATTCTGCCGAGCCTGTCGAGTTAGTCTCGTGGATTGACGAGATGGGTGTCGGTTTCTGCCTCGTATATTCATACAAGGCCGGTCTAAGTCTCGCGCATCACGGTGGGGCGGTGATGTTTGAAGGCCGTTGTGCCTTCTGCGAGATGGCTGTGGGTGTACTCGGTCGCGGCAGGGCCGCGTCATTGCGAGGGCAGGTTGTTGGCTGTCATGCAGGAGCTCGTGCTCTGGCTCGCTTGCAGTCGCAGTGGCGGTGGCGGTGGCAGGCCAGTCGCCGTCATCGGCTGCGTGGTCCTCGAAGTCTTCGAGGTCTTCGAAGTCAGGAGGCAGGAAAGGCACCGGCGCGGGTCGCCAAGATTGGACTGGCAGGCGACTCCGTATGCGTTCCCTGAACCTATGAGCATATCCGGCCCCAAATATCTCCCCAATCTGCGGATCGTCGTCCCTGAGGCCAAGCATGCTGGGGCTGTATCCGAACTCGTCTGCCTCCGGGTCGGCAGGGGTAACAGACTCCTCATCAGATAGTGCCGGGCTCGGTAGGCGATTTTGTTTCCGACGAGATACGGCGTATTCCTCCTGGACTTTGCGAAGATGATCGTCTGATCGCTTCAATGCCTCGCGTACCTGTCGCCGCCAAGATTCCCGTTGTGCCTTTGCTACTGCCTCGGCTGCTGCGCCCGCCTCGGAGTCGTGCCTGTTGCTATCATGTTCAGAGCCAGGTTCTATCCGAGCTTTCTTGAAAGGTAGGAACGTGTCGGAACCATCCTCTTGGAGGGCTTCGACTGCTCTTCGTTTGGAGGTTTTGGGGTGAGCGGGCGCTATACGAGCGTTTTCCTCGCTGCTAGGCTGTATGGTACTACTCGTATCGCCGCATAGTCTCGGTTTCTTGGACGAAGAACCGATAAGATCCGGTAAGCCCTCAAAGGCATATATTGCTCGTCGTTTAGGCATTTCATCAAGGGGTCTTTATTCGTAGCCAGAGGAGGAGGCCGATAGGTATCGATTGTTCGTTGTTGTATGTATATTATTGCAAGTTGCAAGTACGTCGGGGATACAACAGTATGAATTAGTAAAGCGCATACGGAGCGTGCACTAACCCTACCACTGCAGGTATACATACTCACAGTCCGCAACGTATCAGACTGTAGCATAACCAGAACTAATCTATAACAATACACTACTATATACAAAGAATGCAGATCCCTAGGCGTCCAGCTCGCGATCTACCTTTATTACTTGCATACTATACGGCGACTATCTACGAAACATTAAATAATCCAATGAAGGCAGCAATCTCCAGTCTTGCCTGTGCTAAACATAGTCCTCATAGATGCGGGAAACCCCCGGCTAGTCTATGGGTCGCACCTAAGGTCTGGGTAAGCACCAAAGAGAATCCATACACAGATAAGGCAGACGTATAGGCTCTGGCTATCTCATAGATTTACGTCTTCAGGCGCCCGCTACCACTGGCCAAAATGGACCATAAGTCAAAACACAAGGCCTTGTTGGATAGAACCGTAAAGCAGATCCACGCGGACGGCAAGGTCACGCGGCCCTTCCGTAACCTTTTACTATTAATATTATCGTGGAGCCCTAATGCTCGACCAAGCGTGGCACAAGCCCTCGATCACGCGGCCCGGGCGCCCTTGTTGATGAGGAAGGAGCTGGATAGGGACGAAAGGATCAGGGCACCTGGCTCGGGGCTGAAAAAAGGTAGGCTGCTCTCGCCTGAGGTAGGCGACGTGGCATAGCTCGTGTCATCCGGACGGTTAAGGCGGACCACCAGGGCGAGGTAAGATGCGCTACCAAACACCATAGGGGAAGGGGAAGAAGAAGGAATTACAGGAGTGACACATGGTTACAGGAAAACTCAATGAGCCGCTAAGTTCAGTAGATGTCTTAGTCAATACCCCAAAGGATCATGCAAGGACCAAGTCCAGATCGAAAACGTCGAGGCAGAGCACACCCTTAAGTAGCCAGCTCATCCTTAAGTGGTCGTTTCTAGAAGCCCTCTAGATTCCCTCCAGAAGCCCATTCTCAACGCTGTATGCCTTGCGATAGTCACCCTCGTGACATGCATATGAAGGAATGATCTCGATGCAGGGAATGAAGCCATTCGCAACCCCCGGCCTTCTCGAGCCAATCAACGGACCCCCTCGCACGTCGGCTCCAGCCCGGCTCCAGTAGCTCCCCGCGGTGATAGCTTCGAAAGCTTCTAGCGGCCTTCTCGAAGATCTCGTGACTGGGTGTTCGTGTTTGACAGCTGCTACAGCCGTTAGTGTGTATGGCGGCGTATGGCAGGGCACCGCTAAGGGGCGTCTTCAGTAAGCTTCGATCGCAGCTGAAGAGGCGCCGTCGGATTTCCGTTGTTCGTTAGTTCTATTCTGAGGAACGGTCTTGTTTATATTGCTCTCGTGAGGATCGGAATGACTTCAATGACGTTTATCGACGCTCGTCATGATAATCTGTTCTTCGGGGACTCTGAAGATGAGGCCATCTGCAACATACCTAAGCCATCCTGCCGCGGGAGGTCAACGCGACTGGTCCAGACTGTACTGATGAGTGAAGTGGGTCATCCAAATTGAAGCTTGCTGTCATTCGTTCACACGTGCTAGACCAAACCACAAAGTCGCCTTAAGAGAGGAGAGTCTTGACCGATGTAAAGTAAATGACGGTATCGGCCAGCTTTTCATATCCATCCAGGTTGAAGCTTACCACGACTGATTTCACCGCTGGGCTAGGCCCCGAGGACAGGACGCCCTATGAAGCGCGAGCTCGATCGCCTGAGACCTAAGTCGCCGTTGTCGCTTATTGTTGTCCACCCACCCACCCGGCCGGGGGCCTTTTCCATTGCGAGAATCAGCTTCCACCTGCGACATCACAGCCCCTATGCGAGCGGTCAGTCCCGACCCCACAGAAAATTGTTTTATTCTTCTCAGGGGTTAGCCTTTGATAAGTCTACCTCACCAGATAAGGCCTTCAACCCCTTCAGCCGAGCCTACAAACCAATGTCCAGTAAGCATGCCATCCACACATCCACCACCATGAAAATAGGAAAGAGGTATAATGTATGCAAATGAATGCCCTCAACAGTAATCGCCATGCACGAATAGCCCCGTCCGCCCCTGCCCCGACCTCCATAGTCCCACCATGATAATTCACCATTTTATGTGTCATGTCCTCAAAGTCACTTGCTATTGTTTCCAGACGCGCAATCACGGAGTGCAAAGAGAATCGAATGACACCCCGTCCGCCCCCTCCCCCTCTCTAAGCCCATTTCCGCCTCACCTCTTGATCTTATTGATCCCACCACATGCCTACATGACAACACAATCCTTATCCCTCCCGCCCCCACTAGTCGCCGCGGGTGGCACACCCTGTCTCAACGCACTACTTCCCCGCCGGAGCCCGCTCTGCGCCATCGGGCTCGGCGGAACCCCAGCCATGCCCGGCGCCCGTGACGAAGGTAGTCTGGGTGGTGCCGCCGAGCTGCCTGCCGACGGGGTGGGGCTCGAGTTCGGGTGGCTCGGATGTCCCGCGGGTGGTACGTACGGCCGGTCGCGTGCGGCATCTTCGTACGACGGCGGCGCATCGTCGACCTCCACGTCGGCGGACCGGTTGACGCCTTGTGAGCGGAGAACAGGTGGCACGAGGGATCGGACCTGTTGCGGGCCGGCCGGCCGGCCGCCGCGCATCGAAGCGGAGTTCGTGCCACCTCGGGTGGGTGTGGTTGCAGCGGAGGAGATCCGTCGGCCTGTGGGTGTGGGCTGTGACTGCTGCTGGCCACCGTTGTTGCTATTAGTCCGGCGCAGACCAACAGGGCCGCGGCGCACCGCTTGCTGCTCGATAAACTGCTCCGAGAGTTGGGTCTCACGACGCCTCTGGGCTTGCTCGGAGCGGTGGCGGTGATCTTCTTCCTCTTGAAGCTGCATGGCGAGGGCGAGGTCTCGGTCTTCTTGTTCCTTGGGGGATAGGGGAGGGCCCTCGGGTTGAGTCTTTCCGTTCCCTTTTCTGTCCTGGACGTGCGTCCAGTCTCCCTGCCCATTAGATGCAGATGCGCTTCCTGAGGCTGCGTTATGATCGCCCTGGGCTGGGCCTCCGACGATTCGGAAGTCCCCTGAGAAGAACTCAGAGTACTCACCGTTGACATCGCACAGTGATTCCCATACAATTTCCTCGTGACCTGCGTAGCCCGCATCCGTCACAAGAGCGAAGATCTGTTTAGTTTGCGGATGCCTGTAGAGGGTGGAGAAATGGTCGTTCCGGAACAGAATAGCCACAGAACCGGGTGGCATTGCCTTGGTGATAACTTCCAGCCCCCACGGCGTCAGCTGCGTGGCAGCCGTATGAAGGAAAGTTTTAATGTTCAGGATGTCTTGGTATAGGGCCTGTTCCTCTTCTGTCAGCCCTTCACCATCGGGGTTGCTGAGCTTGTCTTCCAGCTCCTCTTCTCTGAACAATATGTTCTGTGCATCTTCGTATGATACTGCTTGGCGTTTGAGGGCGTCGTACACCGGTTCTTCTTTCGAGGGCAGCCAACCGTGGATCAGTGGGATTTGAAATGTCCTGTAGAAAGCCATCTCTTTTGTGTCCTCAAATGTCCCGGGAATTAAATCTCCTCGCTCATGCGGGTGAAGGTGCGTTAGCGAAGTCCGTTTAAAGGCCTTCTCCATCTCCTCGGTCGGTATGAATCTCGGATTGACGTTCATTCCGGTGTGCAACCCCATGAGGAATTCGTAGAGCTCGGTGATATCGGGCAGGGACACGTCCGAGGTCATCCGTCGCTCGGACATGAGTTCATCAAATACGGCATTTAACAGAAGATCCAAGCTTATTTGCTCTCTAGTCCTCAAGGTGTTTACCAAAACAGCCTCTTCTGCGCTCGCCGGAGTCGTTAATGTTAGCGCGTTGACGAGGGCCATCAGTGGGCAGGGCCCGTTCGCATTTTGTATCAGTATCGGCGATTTTCGCGGGTTCTTGGTTGCACTCGCGTCGTGCCAGTTGATGTTCTTGACTTGGTATGTTTCTGTCTTCGCGGAGATCGATGTTCTTGATGGGGCCGTGGGAACCTTTTCGTCGCTACGCGGTGGCAAGGGTGGTGCTTTCTCGTCGACTGGCATCGTAGGCTGAGAGTATTCGGTGCTTGCTGAGGGACCAGGTGCTGGATCATTATCGACTAGGTTCCACTCCTCCTCGCGCGCGCCCTCTGCCGAGTTGCTGGGCATCTCGGGCAATATCATAGGGGCTTTACCTTTGTCTTGCGCCGCGAGGTCATCCCAGGCATGGCTATCCTCTTCCAGCTCCTCGCCTTCAAGGGACTTGCGGAAAGAGGCGGGAACGTCAATGGAGGAGTTTTGGGGGGCGTGGTCGTCCCAGTCGGCAACTTCGTCGGGAGTCGCGAATCGGCCGGCCTTAGAACCCGAAGGTGTTGGTCCTGTCGATGCAGCTCGCGAGGGGACCTGGGAGCCCCAAATATCTTGAGCAGGTTCTTGGTCCGTCACAGTCGATAGAGTTGTTGGCGCGAGGGCCTTGTGCTGGTCGTACAGCGCTGGTTGCCACGGGTTGTTGCTCGTGTCGTTGAGACTAAGCTTGGCCAAATCCTCGGATGGTAGCAGGGGAGGTGTTTCGGCAGACATCGGTGGCACAGTGTCACTGTGGTGTCCGCTTGACTGTGAGATCTTCCTCCTGAATGGGTTCGTCTCAGGAGTCGAAATTGCAGGTGTTGACAGATCTGAGTCTGGTGTGTCGCTCGTGGTTTTGTTCCCACATGCCGCAGTCACGACTTGCGGTGACGTACTAGTTCCCTCGCCGTTGTCATCGTCGTCTGCAGCCCCGTCACCGGAGTCCTTCTCTTCCTCGTGGGGGTGTGGCTGCACCGCATATTCCGCGGCTTCGTCTTCACTGGCACTGGCTCGCTCCCAGCTGTCGACGTCTGAGTCTGGACCTTCGGACTGCTTTGCTGGCTCGGCCTCGGGGGTGGGAGCCACGGGAGACTCTGCTGGTGTGCCTTGCATCTTCACAGGAGTAGTGAACTGTGGATCGATCTCGGCACTCTCCGGCAGTGGCTTCCGTGTCACCATTTCGAGGGGCGCTCTCGAGACAACAAGAGGCGCGTAAGGTGGAGGCTCGCTTGGACGATGCGGCGAGCAGCGAGCGCTGTATCTCGAGTTGGGAAAGTTAGGGCTCTGGCAGGGCGGTAAGCATTGGACGAGTTGCAGCGCAAAGTTGGCAGTTGAGAGTTGGGGCGGCAAGACGAGGTTGGACGTTTCACCGACGTTCGTCAGACCGAGGTACGGGAGGATGGTATATGAGGAAGGGCGCTGGACTGTGAATGGCAAGATGGGATGCAGGTGCTGCATATAACCTGGAAAGTACCCAAGTAAGTTAAAGAAAATCAACCCCAATGTTTAGTAAGAGAGATGCGAAATGTCGTTGCCCTCGTCCTTCTCAAGTGGTCCCGGCAGGCCCCCCACCAATAATGACGGTTGCTCCTGCCCATCCATGCTAGGTACCTATACTAGGGGTAGTCCGGAGCACGGATTTAGGAGGTACCCTGTCCGCCACCAACAGCCCACGAGCTACTTCATCCGATTGTTCACCCGCAAGGCTTTCCGCATTACCAGCGTAGGTACCCGCTGTTAACCGTTCAACTGGGTCCAAGCCCTTCCGAGCATGACCTGACACAAATCAATCCGAACAGCTTGTTATTGGTATTACTTCTCTCTTCTTCCCTCTTGGATATCGGTACAGCGGTCAGCACCAAGAATAGACCCCGCTCTTGTCTTGCCAAACTGTCGAACTGCTTGCGCGTCTTCCAAGGTTGCGGCTCATCCCAGCCTGCCCAGCCACATGGGCCGGGATGACGCCACCGACAGGGGCGGGGAGCTCTATCGATAGCAATCCGGTTCCACATTCTAAACGCCCTCTGACAAGCATGTGAACGTTCCGAGCTGGATATCCCACTATAACATTTCCAGCGGGAGGGAGCCGGTGGCCAACGAGGCCTAGCTTGGCAAAGTGGCAACACGCAAGGCAGATCCAATCGCGGCACATGTAGAATATACGTGTAGCATCAGGGTCCTTCACGCATTAGACATTTGGTCTAGGACAACATCTGCACCCCCTATCCGTACGTTTTTGTTGGCGTTCCCGTTGGAGGTGCATTGGGTGGTCAGGCATATTGCTCCTCCGAGCGAATACAACCACATGCCATCGTCAATGATTTCTCGGGCACAATGCTTATTGAATATCCCAGTTACACTAACAGTACGATAATATGGAGAATGGTTTCGTCCCTGCAGCCCCAAGACGAAGTTGTCAGCCGAGTTTGACCTTGGGAACAGAGCATCCTGGTCATGCTTGTGAGCTGCCTACGGGGAACTGGAAAGGGTCGATTCTGATGCTTACCTAGGTAGAAGAGAGGTGGAGTGGCAAGTATGAGTGGAAAACAGATGTCATTTTTCCTTTGGGCCGTCTTATAGAAGGTCGCATCACGATAGTGGTCGTGGCCACCTGAGGTGTGGATTACCCAAGGTCGTCACCTCAACTAGAAGAACTTAATTCTCAGCGCAGCACTTCTGGTTTGTTAGCTGTATGACCCCAGCTCACTGTTCACGTCAAGACCCTATGAGTCGGGCAAGGCTTGTCCTGGGGGGTCAGCGTAGTCGACATTGCGCGGAGAGGACTGCAAAGAGATGTTATGCCGTAAGCTAGTTGAGTAGGCGAATGGTGCACTTTGGATCTAGGAGTCCTAGGACCGGCATCAGCTGTTGATAATCGGGGATCGTGGTTGCAGGTGCTGGCATCCTTTCGCCGAGGCAGTCTAGGTGCTTTTAGATATATGCGAAGGAGATGTCCCACCTTCAAATGTTTAACATAAACGAAGGTGATTTTGAGAGACTGACCAGCCATTCAGATTTGTATAATCTGCTCAGGTTGTTACCCTGTAGTTACCAAGTACCTAGGTATGTTATCCCAACCTGGATGTCTAATGCATTGGGACTAAGAGAACAGAGTCATCAAGATGTCAAGTGGTGATGATTGCCTTTTCTAGGCAACGGGCATCACACATGTTATCGCATGCGTCTGGGAAATAAGGTTCAGGCAAAGTCTCATACCAACTGTGGATAGTGTACCAGACCCAGGAGAACAGTTCACCGACTCTGGAGAGCCAAAAGGTGACCTTCGGTCACTGGGCTTACTTGGGCCACTAGATCCCAGGCAGGTAGATATCAGTGGTTGTGGAGATGTCGCCGGGGACATTTCCTGCATTATATCATAATGTGAGGCATCGAAGAGCCTGGCGATCTAGTCAGAGTCGTTGAGCGGAGCCTCTTCTAACTGCCTACAGAGACATATGCCCGCCCAGGGCATTTGGCTTAAATAGATAGGTAGCGCTCATAATAGTTGACAAAGATGCCAATCCCTTCAACCCCCCCCCTCTTCCCAAAAAAAAAAACAGACAAAAAAGACATAAGAGCCTGTGCTGAGTAATATATGATGCAAAGCTTCCGCAGCATAGGTTTGGTAAGCCATAAGGAGCAGCACTGCAAGACTTGCCTGATCACGCAGGCCTGCGCGGTGGTGGCAGCTGTGGGATGGCGAGTATTGCTAACAGGTGGACTACAAAATGAATGTCAAGGCTCACATCAAGCAGAATCCTGTTTGCCGCTCAACTTTACTCAAAGAAATACAAGGTATGGTCATGCACAAGTGACTAGTACGAGGCCATATTAAGACATATTAAGTGAAGACGACTGTGCTGGAGAATCCTGGAATACGGCGAGATACGCTCCTACTCATATATAATCGCTGTGAATAGAGACAGCCACCAGGATCCCCATCACTGGCAATCGGAAGTGGAGATATGGCATATGGAAATAAAAGTGATACATACCAGATAGCCTTAAGCCTGGTGCATCTTCTTCTCAGACATGCATGCCATGACATGACATGGTGATCACTACCTGACTCCTTTCCCTCAAGTCCGCCAGACGCCGGCCGAAACCAAAAAAGACGAGATAAACACAAAACAGAAGTACAGAAAGGTCTGTGCATTAAAATCATCTCTTCTTCCAGTCTATACCCACACCCATGATGCCTCCTGATGATGCATGTGGTCATTTTCCGAGGTGTATCGACGTCCAGAACCTATCACCTCGCCACACCCAACTTATCCAGCCGCCGACAGCTCACCGGCTCAAAACGATTTGCAACCTCCATCTTCTCCGGGTCCTGGGTGAACCACCCCTGCGCCTCATCATACAGCCGCTGCTTGTACATGATCTCTGCTTCACACTCGGCCCGCAAATGCCTGACCAGTCCCACTTCGGCATTGTTGTCCAGCTTTCTCAGCTGCGAGTTGGAGTACGACTTGACGTCCATCGGGTTGACGAAGTACTTGACGTTGAGCTTCGGGGTGACACGCTCTTGCGTGTAGGGGAACTCAGGGGAATCGAAGACCATGCGCGGGCCGGCGGGGGTGGAGGAACCGCCGGAGAAGATCGAGGAGAGGAGCGGGAACAGGAAGAGGAAGATGATGGGGAGCAGGCCCATAAGGGTGTTGAAAAGGCTGTTGTCGCGAGCTTGTTCGTTGTCGCGGGGTCTTCTGCGCGGGCGGCCGCCACCGAATTGGTGAACGCGTACGCCAGGGCCGCCGAAATTGAAGACGAACTGGGGACCTGTGTCGAAGCCTTGTTATATCAATACCATTCTCGGGCCCGTGCATACGGAGAAACAAGCGCGTGGGATGGTACTCACCACCAAATGGACCACCGAGACCGCCACCGCCAAAGAAGCGCTGGAACATCTCCTCCGGACTCAGCTCATCCTCCCACATACCACCTCCCATGCCACCACCTCCTCCGGCGGCCTGCCTTGCGGCAAAGCCGCCGAAAGGATTTTGCGCCTGGGCCTGGGCCTGACTGAAGCGGCTATCTGGGTCCCCGCCGAACTTGTCGTATTTCTCTCGCTTCTCCTTGTCGCCTAGGACACTAAAGGCCCTCGAAACCATCTTGAAGGCCTCGTCGGCGTGCTCGTGGCCGTTCTTGTCCGGGTGGGTGAGCAGGGACTGCTTGCGGTAGGCCTTCTTGATATCGGACTCGGTACAGGTCTTGCGCACGCTCTCTATGTCGAGGATCTCGTAGAAGGCGGTGGGTTTGCACTTGCGGATGCGCAGGACGGCGGCCTTTTGCTCGACAGTGTACTTGCGCTCTTGGTTGCCCTGGTTGTGTTCGCGATTGCGGGCAGAGGAGGAGTTGTTTTGTGAGGCGTCCGCCCCGGAGGCGGTTGCGCTGGGCGGCATGATGCGCCCGTTTCCTGAGTTATATCGCTCTTGGAGGGCAGAAGGACTGGTGGTTGGTGTATTCGGACTCTGTCGTAATGGCAGCTATAGCGGGGGCCTCGTAAAGAGCGTCAGGTGGACTGGTGGGTTGTTGACAGGTGTCCGTAGGGATGAAGGCGGTACTGCAACGGAGCTGGCCGACGAAGGCGAAGGAACAGTTGGACAGGCTGGGTTGGACAGGTTGCAAAGTTGTCTGCTGGCTCTTGGGTGGGAGCAGTCAAAACTGAGGCCTTCCTTGTCGTCGGTGGGCGGCTCTGCGGGTGAGGCTGGACGTCGAGGATAGGCTGATTAGGATGGTCGGGCTGGTGTTGGGCCTGTGGCTTCTTTGCGAGGCAGTAGCGTCGTCCAACAGCAGTCTAACAATTGGGTGGCAGGCAATGGAAGCAACTTGAAGATGTGCCCCGGCAAAAGAATCACGGCGGTGGTATTCATACGTCAAGGAATACACGCAGACGTCTTCATCCGGTGCTGCAAGAGAGGGTGCATCATTTCTGGAGACATCCTACACACACTAAGGTTCGAGAAAAAGAAGGCTCGTGCCCGTCCTTGCCGGTCCAGCTTAGTCATCAACGAATCCCGCTAGCCGCCCATCTAGTACTACGGTCTACGTAGATTTACCGTACTTCACCTTCACCAGATGCGATGCTTTCGGCATCTCTCTGGTCCTTCAGGGGCCTCAATATATCATTGAATCACCGACCTCAGCCTACGGGATCTCAAGCAACTGACTACATCTGTCGATTCTGCATGTTGGGGGTGGCGGCTATCTCGGTGACGCTGACCATGGGGTGAGGAACACAAGCTGGCTCACACTCAGATGCATCATGATAAGTATCAGGGCCCGCCAGGAGAACTACAACAGTATGAATCTCAGAGGCACCACCAGTCACTGGCCGCTCTGCCGAAAACGGTAGCAACGCGCTGCACCGAGAAGACGGCATCTACGTCGCTGATCCGGTCTTGGTTTCTCAGTACTCAGCGGCTGCAGTGCTGGACTTATTTCAGCACCCTCGAGATGCCACGGAGAGAAATACAAGTGCAGCCGATCTAGCAGTGATCTTTTATGCACCGGTGAGTATCCAAGTGGATACATAGCAAGGCTGCGGTTTGCATGGGCGTCAATACAGAAGAGTAGGATGCGGGAAGAGGTAGTGAGGTTGGCTTCACGGAGGATTATGCCTCGACGGAACTTCGTACACGAATGGGCTGCTATACACGGGCATGTCGTCTATCGAGCTGCTCTTGGCTTGTGGTCCTGGTGCGAGCCTGAACTCTCGGTGGGTGGAAGGACGGCTTGCTTGGTTGACCAAGCTCCGCCCTTCCCCAGAACCTTATCGATCTTGTGTCCATGTCTATATCCACGACACCTGTGCGACGCAACTCTACTGCATGTCATCTTCGGACTCCCAAAACAGCGATCGAATCAAGTCTGGGACACATGCACCCTTCCCCTTGATCGCGCACGCATGGTTGTATCTAGCGCTCGCCTATTCCATGTTGAGTCTTGAGAGGGTCACTTCGGGTTTGCATCTTCTGCTTGGTGGCGTTCTGTTTGCGGACTTCGATGTCAATCTGAGAATCAGGCTCTCCTCCCTCTATTATATTGACTTCGTCGGCCCCAGGACATGACGCCGATACGGATCGACGACGAGCATTACCACTTTCCTCTGTTTCGCCTGGTTTCTTCGCGGTTCCCTGCTTTTGAATTCCGGCCTAGCCCACATTTTGACCCATTCATTCTCCCGAACGTTTTGTATGTCTCAGCGGGTTCTCGGGCGGCTATAACCATAATTGTTGAAATGATTCTGATTACTATTTCAGCATACGAAATCCTCGTCCAGCCACGAAGTTTGAATATTGCACGTACGGCCGCCGTGCAATTATAGTTATGTCAGCCGCTGTCACTGCCATCGCCTTCATGACAACCCAACCGACCGTGCTATCATTGCTACGACGATGTCATTCTCCGATGCCATTTCGGAAGGTCTCGTAGCAAACACCGTGTTCGAGTCCTCTGATGTGGTCATTTCCGCGTCCGCGCTCTCGTCCACCTCAGTGCCCTCAGAGGAGTCCGATGCCGAATCCAAGTCATCGGCAACGCCAGCTACCCGCACCAACTTCGGGCCTCTGACAACAGTTTTCACCGCGCCGAAAACATGTAGCGTGGCAATGCTTAATGGTACTCTTTTCTCCGACCTCAGCGTTGCAGTTCTCTCACAAACATGCGTGGGCACCAGCGCGATGGAGGATGATGCGGCATGCTGGCCGCCTGTGACCAGCACCACGTCAAACCCCTCCTCGATTTTCACAGGCTGGGGTGTTTACTCGCCTGGCCTCGCCTGCCCCGTTGGAGACTCGACGGCGTGTGTGACGACGGATGGTGTCGATAGTGGCTTTGACTTCTTGTTCTCCCTGATCGACTCCGAGACGGCTGCCGGGTGCTGTCCTACGAGGTATACGTGCACTTCCACGTGGGACGCCCTGGGCTCGACCATCGAGTAGCAAATGTGCGTGAGCACGGCGGCTACCGGATCCTTTCCGGCTGGCGAATGCAGTGGGGATGATGACTTGATGCCTGTCACATCCTACAAAACCATTCCATCAGTTTTGGTGACGACGGAGTTGGCAGATGGTACCACCACCCCTACTTTTGCCGAGTTGACCGTCCTAGCGCCGCTGGTGCAACTCGTGTGTGGCAGTTGACCGACACCGCGACTGCCACGGGGACAAGCGGCCCGATCTCAACAGGTTCAGCAGAGTTGTCGCTATCAGCCTATCAACATATCAACATCGTGTCATAGCCGGATAGGGAGACGCTTCACGGGCGCGTATTAGCCCCGGGATCTCAGGTCGAAACATAGGGGAACAAGGAATAGGCTATATAAGAGTGTTGAGCCGTCTGTGCGAATTCGTACCCTATGTACCTACTCCTACTACCTATATGTATGATGCGGTCGAGACATAGGTTGGTGGATGACTAAGCGGTAACATCCGAAATAGCGGGTCCAGCCTCACACGACGTCACTCGGCAGCTGCGCCGAAAAAAAAGTCGATGAGGGCATCAACTCCAACACTTAAAGCTCACCTTGACGAATTGGCACATTTTGTGACTCCACGTCTGTCCACACAATATGGCGACCTCAGACAGTCCAGAGCCCGCAAGATCTCTCCTGTCAACCCTGCAGGGCTGGGGCCGTAAGTTATTGTCTCCCTCTCACTGCTGGCGTCCTCCTTCGCGTTCATGAGTCCTGTTCCCTTGGCACACAACAGACCGCGCAAACCCTCTCCAGAAAAATATCTATTTTTGGGCTCTAACTTTCGCCAGAATCCTCCATGCCGCCCATGGGCTTGGCGACGCTCATCACAGCCCTGCACTTCAGGCCCTTCCAGAAGCTGCCCATGCTTCTCTTCACGCCCATGCTCTTGTTCTCCAGCTACCTCAACATCGCGGGCTTCAAGATCGACTCGGCAGGGCTCACCGCAGCCTGGTCCGGCCTGTACGTTCTGCTCGCGGCGCGGCGGAGACCGGCGTCCCTGCGGCAACGCTTCACGGCTCGCGGCGCGGTGAGGGGCGTGGCGATGGGACTCGGTGGTTTCAATGCTTTGGCGGGCGGGTACACGTATGCGACGGGGAATCGGGAGGCGGAGAAGGTGGAGAGGCAGGAGCGGGATCGCTGGGGGATCGAGAGCGCGATGGAGGAGAGGGGCAAAAAATAGAGTGACATGGGATGACGGAGGCTGTCCCGCGCAGGGGCTCTCGAGGATGCAACGTCGAGACCAGTGATTGTCTCACGCTGAAAGGATACTACTGACTTACTGGCTCCCAGCATGTCATGGACGGATTTGGACGGCTTCCTCGCGAGCCAGCATGAAACACGGGTTGTGGTGGACGGGGTGGATTGTCATTCTTCGCCCTTTGGAAAGAGATACAAAATTTTAAAAAGGAAAAACCAGCAACGACGATCTGATACGAGAAAGCCAACAAACGGCTATCAAGCAGGACACAACCGCCCATTCGTCGTCGGATAGTACTCAATCTGGCCAGATGTGAACCAGTCTTCCGATCCGGCCGCCCCTATCGCATAAAACAGCTCCCACGGATCAAATCTCTGCTTCAGATCATACAGCCTCGCATAATTATCCCCATAAAAGGACTGCTGCCGCTCTGGCTCGTTGATGTCCGCCTCGTTCACGTACGTTCCAGACGTAATATCACGCCAAGTCTGCAGCGCCTCGACCATCTCCTTGTTCGCGGCTGCAATGTCTGCAAAGGTGTCGTTCGCGCCGTATACGACGTTGGCTTGGTCGAACAACAAGGCTTCGCGCCACGCTGGGTTGACTGCGTTGTCCTGGTTGACCGCTGGGTTGGTCGCCGGCCGCACGTTGTACCCGATGAACTGGCCGCGGGTCTGCGTCGTGTTGCGGATGACGGCGGAATGGTGCGACAGGATGGTCGCATTCTCCCAATTGGATCTCGGAAAGAGTCGTGACGTGCTATGAAAATACCAGTAGCTGCACGTGCTGGTGGAGGCGGGCCACAGCCCCTCGAACATTTCGAGGTACCTCGGGTACTCGGTGTACGTGGTGTTCACGTCGATGCCGAGCGTGGTGAGGTTGGCAAAGAAAGGGGCCATGTGTGTCTCGAATTCGGATTTTGTCAGGTTGATGCCCAGCTGCGGGTTCATGGAGAGCACGCAGTCGGCCGTGTCCGTGCAGCTGATGGTGAAATAGCTCCAGACCCCGAGGTCCGGCCAAATGGTGAAGTAGCTCCAGAAGGCGTCAATCGCAGTCCAGACGGTCTCTTTTGCGAGGCCTGAGCCGAAGGAGTATGTGAGCGCTGTGATCGGCACGCTGGGGTAAGCCCGTATGACCACCGACGTGACGACGCCCAAGGTACTGCCTCCACCACCGCGCAGAGCGAAAAACAGATCCGGATTGGTGTCTTGATCAGCGGAGACAAATGATCCGTCGGGAAGAACAACTTCCAAGGGTGGTACTTGGTCGGCACCCATGGAATGGGTATTGTTGAGTAGCCCGTTGCCCCCTCCGGCAATGTATCCACCGGCAATGCCAACGGTCTGAAGAAGCCTGTATCAGCGAGAGAACCAGAGCACGTAGGTATGGCATCGAGGATACCTACACGAGCAATCCCTCCAATGACCATCAGCCCCTGAGCATCCGCGGCGTCGTATATCTGCTCCATCGAGACGCCGGCCTCGATCTTGAAAGCAGGTCCGGAGTGTCCATCAAAAAAGAGATAATCCTCGCCCAGATATTCGATGTTATCCAAGTAATGCTTCCAAATTGCCAAGGCGCCGGCACCGGTGGATTTGGCGTTGAAGTCATGGCCGCTATTTTCAATAACCAAGCGCAGATTCTGGTTGCGGGCGAAGTTCACTGCCAGCTGGAATCTGAGCGACTGGGTGAGTGTCATATAATCAGCACCAAGCAAGCTGAGAGGGCGGCGAGGACAGTTACACTTACCATTTGTGACATTCACGATGTACTGGGATAAGCCACCCATGATACAAGTGGAGTTATCACGGGAGATGTACTCTCCCAAGCCTGGTTTGCCGAGGCGGTTAGCGAGGGCAGCGGCTAATTTAATTTTGTATTGAAGACAGGAAACAGCTTGCTTTGGGACGTGTTCAATGTTGGATTGTGTATCTCTTATTATGGGGCGTGGGCCAGACTTATTACTGTCTTTATTAATCCCTTCCTTGGAGATGTGGAGTTGCGAGACATTTGGCCTTTCACATGGTCTCTCTGCCTGCTTCGTTGAAAGGGTTGCCTGTCGATCATTACCGTCCTTTTTCCTTGATACGATACGAGGAGTAGCCCAGCATGTCTTACATGTCTAGTTTACCCTCTCCTTCCCTTCAAAAGGTCGCAATTGCACTTGAAATCCTATTCCCTTTGATTTTGCTCATAATCATTCCCCTTCGAGTCTATGTGAGGGTATCAACGAAGAACTTGGGCTGGGGTGAGCGATCCCGTGACGTATCTTGCCAGCTTTCGAAGGGTTCCAGGGGCTAACCAGTGCCCTGTACAGATGATGGCATCATACTGGTAGCCATTACCTTAGCCAATGGCCTGGCAGTTTCTGGAATTATTGATGAGCTCTTTCATTCCGAAGGCCACATCCTAGTTTGGCCGGCACCTGAAGCCGATGATAATCCCAATGCTTAAAGACCAGCAACCCGATTAGACTGTATTGCAGTTCACTGCGGAGACATACCTGACGACTGGCCCTACCAGCCGGTCTTCAAATGGCTCTATTTCATGGAAGTGATGTACAATCCGATCGTCTCATTCGTCAAATTGTCGGTGCTGGTCTTTATCCTCCGCTTCTCGGGAGTCAAGAGTCTCGTGCGCTACACCGTCTGGTGCACGGATATTTTCAATGTTTTGATGACCATTGCAGTTTTCATCGTCATGATATTTGACTGCGTTCCGTTTGCCAGACAAACTGGGACATCTCTTTTGAAGATTATCGTGTCGATTCTAACATCTTCGCAACGTCCACTGTATTCATCAACATTATTACTGATGCGGTGAACATCGCTCTTCCATTTTATGTTTGCTTGAATTTGGAAATGTCTCTTTGACGCAAGCTTGGTTTGCTGTTCGTGTTCTCTCTCGGAATCGTGGAAGTGGGGCTCCTCTGAACATGTCCTAACGCAACATCTACCTCGTCTTGTGTGATTGCCCCCATTGTCACTGCTAAGTACAGCAGCATACCTAGTTTGTTCGTCGCTGATACCTCAGCCTCCGAACAGAGCTATTCATCAGAGGTCAGCAGCTCCTGTCTCTCGGTTGAGAAGCGGATCGAGATCACGAGAAAAACAGTCCGATCCTACATGGACCGTCTCCTCGCCTTCAAGCCCAAGTAAGCAAATGTAGTACTTGGGAATAAAGTACGAATTCATAGGCGGGATGAAGCTTGCTTGAAGACCAACGTTCCTCGTCCTCCAATCCCTCGGGACGATAGTATGGAGGTCCTCGGCTTTTGGAAAAGGAAGCGATGTTTTTTTTTTATGCAACAGCTACTCAGGATACGGGATAAACGGCTTAGGAAGACACCGCCACCATTACTTGATTAGTCGGACCTGCGTACGGTCCACCAGCCATCTGCAAATTAGGCTGAACGATAGCCAGTTCTACAAGAGGAGGTGCGGAAATAGCTTCGTATATCCCGCTAGGTAAGCTCTCTGCTCCTCATTGCGCTCTATTTAACTAACCCGTCAGTAGAAAAGCAAGCTGTAGGCAGGCCTCGAAGGATCGATCCAAGAAAGCAGGTGACTGTGCCGCAGCGCAGGAGCCGCCATCTCGCAGAACGACCTCCAGAAGTCCAACCGTTAGGTCCGAGGCAGCGGCGAAAGAATGTTTAATCATGACTGGGAAGGTTCGCCAACTCATACATGCCAAGCGCAGGCGGGAGCGCCTAGCCATGCAAAGGCAGGGGTGGGCAACCGTTGTCTGAATAGATCATACTTACAGCATGCATAGACGGTCGTTGGGCGCAGGCGGCGGCCTTCCAACCAATTTCGACCGCTGCCACCCCTTCGCATTCAGACCTCGAGCGCGATTGCCTTCAGCGGCTTATCACACGCAGATAACCCCAGGATACGGGTCGCCCAAGATACGTCTCAAGAAGAGTCGGGGAGAACCCCGATGCTGCTAGACCCCCCCTCCCCTTCCCAACGCTTGCTTAGTTACGTTCCCTTGACGCGCGAGCTACTACAAATTGGTGGGTAGCAATTTGACAGGACTTCTGCGCTGCTAGTCATGTGGGAGGCCAAGGGAGCCTCATCAGCGTCTGTGGCTGGCCGGAGTGGCGTGCGATGTGGTGACTTTACTCGTTCCACAACGGTTAGTTTCGTATACTCACTGCACTATCTGGCTTGTGTATGTTAGCAAACACGTGCTACATACCTACCTACTTAGATGATGTCTCGGATTACGTAAGTCCGGTGACCCCGCGCTCCTAAACGCCGCAGGGCTGTGGAAATCTTGAAGATTACTAGAGCAAGCTGCACAACAAAATATTCGATGGATGAGGCCCACGAGACCCCCACTTGGCGCTGCTACTGCGGGAGGACTTACACTTCGTCGGCCTCTCTCAGACGCCACCGTCCCGAATGCCTCTTGTCTTCTGAGCCGTACCGGGACTTCTTATCTCTACTTGCTTGTCTAGGAGGACTTGTTCCCGGCGATCTAGTTTACCGCGCTTCGACCCCAGCACTTTGCTGGAACGAGCGAGGTACCCCGTGGCGGGATGATACCTTTGAAGTTCCCGACTTCTTGATGAATGCGAGCAAATTAAATGAGATTATACGAGCAGTCCAAGGAGTTGGGGTAGTACAGCTTGAACAGGGCTCGTACAAGTCTGACGATGGGGCACCGCTTTGGGCATCGTATCAGTTCCAGATGTCGCCTGGCCTTCAAGAGTTTATCCCCCAGGATTTGCAGCCCTGGACTATCGATGGCGAGTCGTTACTCACCACGTGGAAAAAGGCGGCTGTGCGGCTCCTGGCCCATGCCTTTCCCCTTGAGCACATCGATCCAAAGTTCTTCGTGAGAGGTCGAGCTTATACGCCACTACTTCTGCTCTTGATAGCGGATGGTGTGATCACCAGGGGCTACTTCCGCTCAATGGAATGCAATCGGCTGGCCGAGATCTGCATCACCGCCTCGAGATTTGCAAGCAAGTCGGATCGGGCCCTTATGGTGTCTACTGCAAAGCAGCTGGTCTCTGCTCCTGACACGCCACCCATCCTTACGTACCAGGTCCACCTACGTGAGCAGAAGACATTGCAGGCCTTTGGTGGCGATCGACTCCTGGTCACTCAACCGCCACTTGCAGTCACCCCACTTGCACACGCCTTGAAGGCACAAGGCCTGTTGTTGAACGCTCAATGGGATGTCGAGGACGGCAACCTTGCAAAGGCATGGGAATGCATCCAATGGACTCCTCTGAACGCGGCACAACCATCGAAGCTTGAGGAGATTGCTACGGTGAAAGTTACCTTGTTCAAAGGGAAGCTATACCGTCTTGCAGGGGACTTCTCTTCATCGCGGCGGCTTCTGCAGCTCCTCGTAGAACAACATCCTCCAATACCGCCAAAATATCTATTCCGAGCCAAGCTTCATCTCGCCTCAGTGTGCGGGGAGGTCGGGCTCTGGACAGAGGGCAAGGATATCTTGCGATCCGCGGTTCAAACTTCTGATATGTGCGGCCAGCTCCTTCGCCTGGGTGAAGCGGAGTTATACTTGTCCGAGTCCCTGTCAATTGGAAAGTTACAAGGGGACACCAGCGCCTTTCACCACCTCTTTGATCAATTCTCACAGGCACACCTCGAATTGCAACCCAAACGTTCCAGGCGGCTTCTCCTCCGCTGCTGTACGGGTCTAGCTATTCTCGCTCACCTGCAAAGCCGGACCGGGAATCGCGTCAGTCTAACCAATGCATTGGGCGCCTGGCAAACAGCCCAGGCAGCTTGTCGTCTTGTTCCGGAGCAAGATTTCGTCGATCTGATGTGTTGCCTCGCTAGAGCGGAGGTGTTAATACGGCTCTGTGACCCGTCAGCCGTTCAGGAGCTGCAAAGAGCCACGGAGCTCAGAGATGAACTGTCATCAGCCGGAGTACAACACCGCTTTGTGATAGCATCCTTGGGTACTAGGTGGGCCGACCTGTTGAACGATTGGATCGAAGCGCATGGAAGGATCAGGGTGCTGCAGACGTGGTCAGAGTGTGTCACCCTGACCACGGGACTATCAACAACAGGCGAAGAATCACGGACCAGCTAAGCGAAGTCACTTGTCTCTTTAAGACCGATCAGGACCGAACCTCTGGTTGGAGCTCGAGACCATGCAACCACCCTGCCCTGTCTTCGCATTGCTCCCATCCGTCCGCCCACGAGCACCACACTTTCCAACGAAATGCTCGATCTGTATCAGCGAGGCGGCGACGGATTTGCCGGCTGGTTTGAGCTTGGTTGCTGTGAGCCAGTTATCAACGGAGTTCTATGGGTCTTAGGCTACCTTCCTCCATGGCTTTGCTGTCAGGTAAGTCAGACCTTGTGGAAAGAAGTGGATTGCCTTCTTTACGACGTGAATAGGTAGAGGTTCGTATTGCATGGGTAAAATTATTGTGAGAGGTAGCTGTTAATGTACTTTTTCTTGTGAGGAAATACTGAGTCCGTGGCTTTTACGCATGAGGCGGACCCCGGACCCAACGCCCGATACGAAGCCGCCTGCGCTGCAGACTGAGGATACCAATAAGAATACAGGGCGATGGATACACCTGGAGGTGAACAGGTTTCAGCGTTATTCCTAGCCCAGTTCTGTTTTGGTTCCATGTCCGAACCAGAACCGAACCGTTTGGATATCAAGGGCTAGTTAGAGTCATGCGAGGATAGATAACATCGGAGAATTGTGAGCCTTACGTTATAACAAATAAGGCGGCGGCCTGCAATGTCCATAGGTATTTAGGGGGCAGGATAACCTCGGCCTATTCTCTCGCACTACATAGAAACGGTTAAGGTACGTACCGCTAAGCGGCGATCCAGTGGGACACAAACGCCGGAGGCACGCGGACGGAACAGGGGCCCCAGCCACATGCGCGTCAGTCCACCCACTTGGATGTGTAGCCACTAAGACACGGGTAGGGTACGTACCCGTCAACGTCGTTCGGTCGTCCGTCGGTCGTCCGTCGGTATGCTTGGAATCCGTATGGCCGGAATACCTGTGATGTGTGGTTCGGTTCGCACAAGCATGTTGCCTGTGACACGAAACGCAGCCTCATGGTCTGCTTCGCGGGTTCACTTTGAAGTTCAAAGCCCTCAGCCGGCTCCTCGACAGTCTTGAAGTCGACGGAGATCGTGACAAGCGAGCTATACTGGTCATGAAGGTATTTCCTCGAGACGAGTGGTTGGGTTATTTCCGCATCGCCCACTCGACAAGGGATGCCAGGACATTCCGTTGGTTGATGAAGAACTTTCTCGAATCACTCCCTAAGCCTGCACAAATTCTGGAAAGACTTCGGAATCTTTCAACAATGGTGGAGGCTGTTTCTGACAGGAGTCAATACATGTTGCTGGGTCAAGACGAGGCTCAGCTGATCTGTGATTTGATTCAAGTTCAGGGTGGCTTGTCGATGACTTTGGAGCATAGCATCATCTCGCTAGACACCTTAGAGAAGGCTGCCTCGTCCCAGCACCATCGTTACACTTCCGTGTTGAAGAGGGAACTGCTTCTGGAGAATCTGATCGCTGGATGGGTCCCGTGGAGAACGGTTCTGCTGTGCTTGTTCGCACAAGGTTGTGAGGCAGATAAGCCCAGCGTCAGCTGCTTCGATATGGTGGTTACCATAATGGTGCAGACCGAGTCTCCGGAGTCGATTCCAGTCTTGATCCAGCTCGTTCAAGAGAGCGAGCTGCCTTAAGAACTGGCTCTCGTTCGTTGGGATTTCCATCGTCAACCTGCTGACCGTCCTTGTCGCGTGCCCTAGCGTTCGCGGACTGCACAAATCTGGTCTGATACTCCAGTGCCAGCTTACGGGCATTCCGGAACGCCCTGATGACCTAGTAATACCCGTCTTGATTGCCCGTCATTGCGAAAGCCCCGACATGGTCGACGTACGTCTCTGGCTGATGCGTATCACCTGGTGCCAAGCGCGCATGGCCTGTATACATCTTCAGCAGCCCGGAAATATGGTAGGTCGCTCCAAGACAGTACGCATTGCCGTCATAGTCGTAGTCTGCCTGCGCGTTCGGGTTATTCTGCAACGCATGCATGACACGGCAGCCAGCAGCCAAGTCGTGTGTAATCTGGTGCTTGGCTTCTTCGGGGTTTCCTTGCGATGATTTGGCCTTAACGAAGTAACTCGAAACGATGGGGACATTGACATGTTTCATAGAAGTGATGGGTATACAGGTCCTGTTGGACATGTGGGTGTACTTGTGTGTTGTACATTCCATCGAAGAGATCCGGTTTGACGGCGGCGCTGGTTTCGTCTGTGAGGGATGCCAAGTTTGAACAAGACGAGGCTCTCTTCGCTTGCAATATTTGTGTCTGTCCCACGCAAGAAAGGCATGACATCGCTCATTAATTTCAACTTGGATACCGCTGTGGTTGTCGCGCGCAAAAAGTTGTCGAACTCGGCCGAGTTCCAACGAGACGGTGACAGACTTGTTCTTGGTTTTGCCAGCCTGTGTCGTATCTCCTCTATGTTGTTCGCGCGAGTTGCCGGCAGGTTCTGATAATATTGGAAGCCTTCTGGGAAAATGCAATGTCGGATAAGGTTTCGCTCGCACGTAGTATCGGCAGCCGAGAATCAAGGCTTGCCCATATTCTTTGAGGACGACGCCGAAGCCGAGCCCGCCATATGGTGTAGTTCTGGAAACTATGCTGTCAGCTAGGCGTCTGCTTCATACGAGATACGTCGAGAGCATACCCCTCACAAATCATTCAAATCTGGTCCTCCGTGCCTTGCAAACCAACGCAGGCTGTCCTCGGACAGCGACCTAGGCTTGGTACGGGTGCCCTCCAGGAAGAGTGGCACGAGGTTCATCCCGGCAAGATTTGGAACGTTACGTTGCAGGTCGAGGACTGCGAGAGCACAATTCGCCTCAATGAAAATCAGGAGTGCTGCAGCTGTCGGAAAGGTGATGGTGGTTCTGCTCCATAACCAGCGGCGCATGAAGACGCGGTAGCGGATGAGTCCCGCTATCCACTGGCTTGTAAATGTGATCCTTGAGCGACTTTTGCGGAGGAATAGGAATAGCAGAGCAGCGAGAAGAGCAATTCCGTACCATGCAAAGGGCTGTATCATGTCTGTAGGTCTCGTTTAAGATGAAATTCACCTTAGCTGACCAGCTGACAGAAATTGGCAAGACTGATGGCGATATCCAAACTGTGATTACAGTGGATCTTGGATATACGGTTCGCAGGAAGCGGGCGACAGATCGAAGTCAGCGAGTCACTAGATCCAAGTCTACGTCTAGGATTCTTCCAATGTCGTTATCTCTATTCAGGCTCGGCAACATCGACCTGGAGGACCAGCCATTCCGTGAGCAAGGACAGCCGCTAGGCCGAGGTTTCAAGCTCAATGTTGCCGACTTCGTGCCACTCAGGGTTGCCAATGTGCCACGGGACATTCTCGAGGCGTTGACCTTCGAGGTCCCGTTCACTGTCCTCTGTGAGAAGCTTGCAAAGGGAGAGGCGTTACAGAACCTCGCGGAAAAGACATCTCCACCACCACAGCCGGCCGCAAGCCGCAAACGAGTCCACTTTACCTGAAATCTGCCTAAGGAGACCTCGGGCCAGTCGAGCCAGTCGGACCAGTCCTCTGACAGCGAGTTATCAATTTGAACGCTTCCATAATGACCTAGTGGATCTAGATGACTATGCGGAGTCAAAATGCCAAAGTGCCAAGAGTTGTCTCTGGAATATAGAGGCCCACGAGTTTCCACAAGTAGGTTTTTGAGACTCAGGTTGTCTTGTCTTTTTGGGATGGAGTTTTCTATGGGAATCTCTTTTCGGTCCGAAAGTTGGTTGAAAAGGGGCGCGTTGCAATGCTATATCAGCAGACCTCGTACTACTGATATCAGGGTGGGAGGACTGCAACGCTGGTATTTTCAATAGGTTGGAACCATGGGCAAGCGCTCCTGCTCTCAAAGGAGGACCAAAGGAGCAGATGTGTGTTGTAATCTGCGACTTCGAAATAACTGAAGCTCATGCAACCATATTACGTCTATCAGAACTGGGGAGATGGACGAAAGAGGAAGTTCGCAATGTTGGTAAAGGACATGCAGCGAACCTAGGCCTAGAGGTGGGTGTCCATTTGCAGATCCCGTCTATGTCAGTAAGGTCGCATAGTATGGAAGTCAAGTCATATGGAACCATTCTCACGACGGACGATGCAGAAAATGGAAATCGTAGCACGAAATTGATGGCTGTCTGGTCTAAAAAGGCCAAGGCAAAAAACCATGCCCAGCTGCTGATATTGCGGGAAATCCTTCGCGCTACGATGGCCTGGGCGCTACCCTACACGCGCAAGATGAACGCAGGGACACTTTGGAAGCAGACAAGTGAGGAAGAAAGACGGTACAGGAGGTAATGAAACTTCTCTCCGCTGTATATGGACAGCCTTGTCGTCGTGGAGGTTAACCGGAATCCCTCTGGTGAACAATGGACGGTGATTAGAACCCACGCATCTAACCTTGAGAAAGCAGCGTCCACGGTGCATACTGAATCGCCCACGGGCGTTGAATTTCAACAGAAAATGGCTACCTAATGTTGCGGCTGAATGGTATCATTACTTGGCACTACACACCCCGCAAGAAGGGTTGCCACTTGCATGACGAGAGTCATAAGAGAAATGGCACCCAGGATTGTCACATTGCCTGGCTAGTATCCATTTTACTGCATTCTTTCGTATTGATTGGTAAGACGGACATGTTTTCATCCAGCCATCGCGGGGCTCTCATCCGATGCCAAGCAATAACATTCCACGGATTCCAGGCAATATATAAGTTCTTACAGAGACGGCTTCTTCCCTCCAGATCCTTTGTTGGTCCCGGGCATCTTTTTGATAATTGTATAATATTTTGGACACCTCCACCTGACGTCAAGATGCAGCCCTTTATAGGAGCTATCTTGGCAAGCCTGCCTCTTGTCCTGGGCATAACTCCACAGTGAGCGCTATACGGCTGTGTACATCTTGGATTCCGGCAAATTCGCTGATGGAAGCCCACGTGCAGAGAATTAATTGAAGCCCCTCGCAGAGGTGTCGCCTCGCCCAACCCATCAGGAGTACGTCATTCCAACCTCTTCAGCTGCTGAAGTCCAACAAGTGCTGATAGCTTACGACCTGTCTAGGAATGGGCTGTGTTCTCGGAGACAGGCGTCTACGATTGGGAGACTCAATCGGCGGAAAGCTCCTGGAAACTCTTGAACCTGGCCTCGGGCGACATCTCTGACCTCTTCGATGGCTCGGTGAATGAGCTCTTTTGGATCGGTCCTACTGAAACCAGTATTCTGTACGTGAACGGAACGAACAATGAGGTTCCAGGCGGTGTCACATTGTATGTGGCGGATGCTGCAAGTCCTGGAGATGCCACCTTAGTAGCGTCGCTTCCTGCGCCTTTCCAGGGTCTTAAAGCCAGGAAGACATCCTCCGGAGACATCCACTTTGCCCTGAGTTCCCTCGCGTACAAAAATGGCACGGCCTACAATTCGGAGCTTGCCGCCACGCCACCCAGCACCGCAAGAATCTACAACGACATCTACGTGCGGCATTGGGATTCCTGGCTGACACCGGAGCGATTCTCCGTCTTCACCGGTGTCCTCTCGTCCGCCAAGAACTCCTCGAGCAGTTCGTACAGCTTCGATGGGACCCTGAACAATATCCTGCAGGGATACAACGCCTCCGTCACGCGGCTGGAGTCTCCGTACCAGCCATTCGGCGACCAAGGTGACTACGACATCAGTCCTGACGGATCACAAGTCGCGTTTCTTTCCAAGGCGCCCGAGCTTCCGAAAGCCAACTATACAGCCAGCTACATCTTTGTGGCGCCTTTCGACGCCTCGACCCCGCCGGTCACGATCAACGGGCCCGGACAAGCGCCTGAGCACGCGAAGGGTGCTTCCTCCGCCCCTCGCTGGTCGCCGGACAGCACGGAGCTGGCGTATCTCCAGATGGATGGCATCGCGTATGAGTCCGATAAGAACCGGCTGTATGTGGCCAGCTTCGGGAACGACTCGACAACTAAGAGCCCTGGTATCGTGGAGATCGCAAGCCAGTGGGATAGGTCTCCGTCGTCGCTGGACTGGACCTCAGATGGAGGGTCATTCTTCGTTGTGGCATCTGATCTCGGCAATGACAAAGTTTTCACCATTCCGGTCGATGCAGCTGACGACTACCAACCGGTGAACATCACAGGTGGCGGCAAAACCGGCACTGTCGCAGCCTTCTACGAGCTGCCTGGAGGCCAGGTTCTCGTCTCTGACTCGTCGATCGTCTCGTCTCGCAGCATCTACACCGTCTCGCTCGATGGTACGAACAAGACGGTCTTGTTCGACGCCAAAGAGGTGGACGAGCAACTAGCCGGGTTGAGCGATGAGGACTACGACGAGTTTTACTATCAGGGCAACTGGACACAGATCCAGTCCTGGATCGTCTATCCCAAGGACTTCGACGCCGGCAACAAATACCCGTTGGCCTTCCTCATCCACGGTGGTCCACAAGGCTCCTGGGGAAACTCGTGGTCGACACGATGGAACCCCAAGGTTTGGGCGGACCAGGGCTACGTCGCGATCTGCCCCAATCCGACCGCCAGCACGGGCTGGGGCCAGGAGCTGGTGGACAAGGTGCAGGACCAATGGGGCGGGATCCCCTACGACGACCTAGTCAGGCTGTGGGACATCCTTGAAGCCGGGAGGTTCCCCTTCATCGACACGGGCCGTGCTATTGAGGCGGGCGCCTCGTACGGCGGCTATATGACCAACTGGATCCAGGGCCACGATCTGGGCCGCAAGTTCAAGGCGCTGGTGACACACGACGGCAGCACCTCGACGCTCAACCAGTACGCGAGCGAGGAGCTCTGGTTCATGCAGCATGACTTTAACGGCACGCTGTGGGACAATAGGGTGAACTACGAAAAATGGGATCCGCTGGCGCACGCTCTGAACTTTGCGACACCACACTTTGTGGTGCACAGCACCCAGGACTATCGTCTGCCAGAGGCGGAGGGCATTACGCTGTTCAACGTGCTGCAGGAACGAGGTGTTCCAAGTCGGCTGTTGAGTTTCCCTGATGAGAACCACTGGGTTGTGGGGAGGGAGAACTCGCTGGTCTGGCATACGGAGATCTTCAACTGGATCAATCATCATGTTGGACTTGATGTGGAGCAGGCTATAGATACCGAGCAGTACGTAGGTTCGGGGTGATATTGTATCGTATGTTTAGGGACACATAAGGATCTCGGGCTTTGTAGGTCCTTGTGCTATTGTCATACCTATCTGGTGGTCCTATCGCCCAAATACCTAGGCTTGGAATATGACATTTACGCATCATAAATAATGCCCAGGGACTGGATGCCATAACCTGGTCTTCGCCAAGCCCATAATAAGTATTAAGAACCGCATGGAAGCGATGCGAAGTCGCAGCCGATCATCGTGTTCGTCAACTCCGCAGCCGTGTCAGGATATCACGAAGGCGCCGGTTTCTGTAGGGACAGCCAGGTCCAAGATCGAAAGCCTCTGGTAGGTCGCCTGCCTGTGGCCGTCTGGCCATGGCTTCAGCTGATGCCTGTTGCACACGCCATGGATCGGAAGGCTCTATGGCGACTTGTTGCCTTGAGTGCACCAGTCCCGCTTATACATTGTTCTAACTTTTTGCCCTACCGCACCTTTCCACGCCAAATCCTTTCCACAAAGATGGGCTCTCCGGTGATCCCCGGTATGCGGCAAGACCGAGCAGATTGACCAGGGAGTCATTGCAATCCTAAAGCCAGAATTCGAACAGTCGTGCGTTTTCAAACATAGTTCTCATAGATCCATGATTTCGCCAACTGATATATGCACATTCTCATCCACTTCGTGATGACGCCCGAAGGCAGGAAAGACCAAATCACCGCCATCTTCAAGGCGAGACGCCGTTAGCGGACTGTTGCGGACTCTGAGCTGGATACTAAGGATTACACTCAGAAGCCTGTCGCCGTCAGTGTCGGTGCTGGCTGCGACGACGAGGATGTTCGGGTGATGATGGATAGAGCGAAAAGTCTCCATCCTGTCCCTTGGCTGCGGTCCGATTTGAGCAGGCCCGCGCCCCCGCTTGGCCCTGAATATGGCGAAGCCTTGGTCCAGCGTATTAAGGTCTAACTGGAATGGAACGGCAAGATAGGCGAGGAAAGGGTGATATGGTATTGGTAAGGGTGAACCCTTAGTGCTGTACTAGATAGAAATACTGATCTGCTTCAATGGCGACAAAGTTTGCAGTACAGTTACCACTAATAATTACTAATATCATGTTAACTAGGCTAAATAATACAACCTGGAATGGCACCTAAGGCTTCTCCTTCTCGCCCTTTGCCCAGGATTTTTTTAAAGGTCTTCGTTCCTTATCCCCCTACTATCGGCCCTATATACGATAAGACGTTGTAGTAGTGGGAGTGCGCGGCCAGCACAGCCGGGGAATAAATAGCGAATTCGGGCAGACCCGGACAGAGAGTTGTTTTGACTCTTCTCATCAATTTATCCCCCTTCGGCTGACCGAACAACAACGCTCTACCAATCCGAGATTCCCGCCGTCTTAGTCAGTCTAGTCGGTAGCAGAGGGTATTTTGGAACTACGCTTACGGAGCGAAATCACCCGAATGTCGATCACTATTCCAGGTCGAAGGTTGTGTGTAATCCACATTTTGGTGTGAGCCCCCGGGGGGAAAATGGAAGACAATCGGACTCGCCGAAGTCCCCAAGACATAGTTGGGCCAACGGGTGACCGTTCTTGTCTCTTGCCGCGTGGGAGACAATTTCGGTCATGCATGAGACTGGCGCAGCTGAGCGCGGCTGATTAATCAGAGCGGATACTCCTGGAGAAAACCAACGAACAAACCTCATTCCTGTAGTGGCCGTGTATCGAGAAGTACCAGCTGCTGACCAGGTTGCTGCGAAAATGACTGGACCAGTGGGGAAACCAGTGAATGGCGACACTGAATAATGAGCACAGAGAGGTGGACGTGCGGCGGAGGACCGCACACCTTTGAATCGATCGCAGACGGCAGCCAGTTGTACGAGCCGGGTCGCCGTCGATCTGGTGAACGATGTTGACGAGGAAGCGAAAATCAAACAGCACAAGGACCTGGACATAGAGCCCTCCCTTCGCGGCCGACGGCGACGAAGAGATGCTTCGACCAAGCGATGACTGCGCGTGCCAAGACAAAGAGGACTCTACAGAGCTAGCAGTCGTTCAAGCGATCGTCAGATGAGGGTTGAGGCAGTGTAGGACAGGGCTGCTTCTAAAAAATCGTACGGCCGTCAGGACGTTGGACAGCAGGTGCCAGGTGCTATTGGCTGAACTCTGGTCCACAAACTACTTTCGGAGAGAGTCACAAGGTACAAAAGGTACAAAAGGTACAGGAGGTACAGCTAGAGGGAAGGTGTTTGGGTGTCTGTCATGGGAAGGATAGATGTATCCCCAGAGCCTGCAGCCCTCAGAAAGTCCCAGAAGTTCGAAATGTGGAGATGAAGAATTTCGGCACGGGACGGTCCGCTGCTGCCCCAGAGTTTGGATCCACTGCCAAGCAGAGATCTGTGAAGACAAAGCATACCTTGGTGAGACGATTCGTAGCATGCCAAGTACCGGAACAAAAATGCCGCTCAGGGACGGAAGGATCATTTCGAAGGTCTGAAGATGAAAATTCCGCTTGAGATTGCCCACTTTGCGGAGGCAGCCGTCGGACGAGCCCCTGAGAACATTCCCACAAAGCGAGATCAAATCGGCCGGGATCATTAAGGTTTTACGGGGTTTTACGGGGTCCCCTCAATCCCTCGACGCCTTGACCGCTTGGAAGTCTGTCCAGCAATAGACCGTCCGAGTGCTGTGGCATAGCAAATGGGTGATTCGTGAGAGACTCATTCACCCAGTGCAGTGGAAATCGCCGCTTTGCAGCTAGATCGAGGGCTACGGGCCGAAAGGGCAAGACTGTACCGGAGGCCGGTCCGAAGCGCGGCCAAAGTGAGACCACAGAGGCCTAACGTGCTGGCCAGACCTCAACCGTCAGAACACTTTGTGACGAGGTCTCATATAGCACGTGCCGGCGATTTCCGCTGCAGTCGGCCTAGTACATGCAAGTACAACCGGATGGCGAGCCAAGGGAACTCGCCGACAAAGTGGTCCTGTGATTGCCCAAGATCGAACTTCCATGATCCTTAACCACAGCATTCTCGGGACATGGACGACAGCTCTCCATCATGATGGGTTGACTCCACCCCCACGCCTCAAATCTGGGTGGGGGGAGGGGACCATATGTCGTGGCCGGCTATGAGCGGCAGGCTGATGTGTTCAGGTGCTTAGCAGGACCGGTTTGAGCGCTAAGCAGCTGTCAGTCGGCGAGTCGACGAGCTTGAGGGGCGTGGGCTCCCACATCCCTGACTCGGGGAGACTGCACCGTGGGCATCATAGAGCTGTGCGTGGAGGTGATCAACAGTACCAAGAGCCAGTCAAGCGTGCTGTTGCAGCCACGGGCGTGGAGGGTGGTGGCCATTGCGACCAGCGAGGTAGGGCCCGAAACGATCTCGCTTGCAGCACACAGCACACCCAGGGTCCTCATGCGAATGAGCAAAGTCTGGGGTGTTGCATTGCATGTGTGCATGCTGCCGGCCGACAAGGCCTATTTTGGGAGAGTGGTCACGCGACAGGGAAGCCCGTCGGCCATGTGCTCTCACCTAGGCCACCTGGGCCACCTAGGCGTAGACAAGAGATGCGGACGGACCAAGGGTGCACGGTAAGCAGAGCGTGGCTTGCGTGGCCTGCGTGGGGAGGAGGCCGAGGCGGGTGAGGCGGATTTTGACATACGCAGGCTGGCTGGCAGGTTTTGCCGGTGGTTTGTTCGCGACTCGACTCGGCGCATCTGTGGTCAGCCCATGTCTCCGGCCTGGGGTCGATCTGGCCGATCAAGGTGTGAGTCAAAATGCAGGCTGTCTGCTTCGTTCTGATCAACAAATGGGAAGTGCGTCAAAAGTCCGTGTACTGGTCGAACTAGGAACTTTATGGTGCGCCGCAGGGCTCACTTTGAATTTACTCGTTTTTTGCTTAGGCGTACACCGCTATAGAGCAGGGGTGTAGATAGCTAAACAGCCTGATACAGGCATATGCACAGTCGTTTATATAGGTAGACAGCCACTTTTCCGTTTCAGGACTAGCGCTGACCCCCTAGTTTATATAAGGTAACAGCCAGTTTCAGCCCTGCTTTCAGAGGCTTTCTTTCTCCAACCTATATACTATACTATACTAAGAGGTATATATCTAAAACACCCCTATAT
>MUZH01004170.1:0-51158 GCA_003012965.1 Juglanconis oblonga | reverse complement strand
CTTCCTCCCGCCCCCGGCGAGCGCTGAGTTCCCGCAGCAATGTCTCGGCATGCAGCTCCTGCTCGACCAGGCCCCGCGCGCCCTGTGCGGGGGGCTCGATGCGCGCTGGCGCGGGGCGTACTTTGACGTGGTCTCGCGGCGGTTCGCGGGGTGGCGGATGAGCCTGCCCGACGAGGCGCTGAGGCCCGACGCGTGGGCGCGGTGGAAGGACGAGGTCGGGGTGAGTTTCGAGTACTGGACGCTCGTGAGGCTGTGGTTTGGGGCGGCGTTTGTGCATTCGGAGGCGCTGGAGGATCAGGAGTTTGCGCTGGAGTTCACGGAGGCGACGAGGCGAGCGGTGGAGGAGAGGACGGGGCTGAGGGATCCGTGGCGGGAGAGGAGGCAGGAGGTACTGGCTGATGTGACGGGATTTCCGAGGGTGGCGAGGGCAGGACCGCCGCAGGGTGAGGGGGTCACGCTGGGGGAGTGGTGTTGGTGGTGGTCTATGTTGATGGATATCCATAAGCCGATCATTGACCAATTTGGGAGGTACCCATATGCCAACGGGTCGAGGGGGCGGGAGAGTACGGAGAAGGAGCTGAAGTGGCTAGAGGATGTCGAGCACTTTGCGGAGGAGGCACCGGAAGTCGCGCGGCAGATTAGGAAGGATGTCGAGAATGGTCTATGGCAGCCGCTGGGCGAGGGCAGAGTTGAGGAGCCTTAATGGTAACTGTACGTTGTAGGTTGAGACGTTGCATTGCTTCTATGACAGCCTGTTTAATAATACGGGCCCATACTCGAGGGAATCGTCCCATACACAAAGCTTCATATTGACCACTCAAGCTTCTTCTCTAAGAGGTGTACTCCTTCTGCAAGAGTTTGGCGATGGTGTTCAGCCTGGTAGATGTTAGTATCCGGCTCACGACGTCCTCTTGCCAAGCGACGGTTTTACTTACTGGATGTTACTTGTTCCCTCATAGATAGCACCAATCTTGCTATCCCTCCAAAACTTCTCCGCGTTACCCTCCCTCACGAAACCCATACCTCCCATCCATTCAACAGCCAGCCCGCTCACTCTGCCGGCCACTTGTGACGCATACAGCTTCGCCATCGCTGCGTCTATAACAAAGTCTTCGCCGGCCTCCTTCTTTCGCGAAGCATTGTAAACCAACGCCCGCGCCGCAGTGATCTCAGTGTACGACTGGGCAATCTGGTGCTGCATTCCCTGGAACTCGCCGACCAGCTGGCCAAACTGCTTCCGGTCATTCCAGACATACTTGACAGCATTCTCCCATGCACCGAGCGCCAGACCGGTCATCTGCGCAGCAATGCCTATCCGGCCCTCGTTCAACAGACCAATGGCATACTTGTACCCTTGGCCCACCTCACCCAGCAAGTTCTCCTTGGGCACCTCAACATCATCAAAGTTGATCGCGCATGTGCTGCTGGCCTTGATACCGAGCTTCTTCTCCTTCTTGGCGATCGAGAAGCCCTTCTGATCCTTCTCGACGATAAAAGCCGTAATTCCCTTGTACCCCTTACTGGAATCCAGATTCGCAAACACGATGAAGAAGTTCGCCTCCATCGAGTTGGTGATCCACATCTTGCTGCCCGATATCTTATACCCACTCCCCGTCTCCGTCGCCTTCGTCGCCAGCGCAAACGCATCCGACCCGGAGACGGGCTCCGAGAGGCAGAACGAGCCCACAGTGTTGGTGGCCAGCTTCGGCAGGAACCGCCGCTGCAGGTCCTTGCTCCCCCACTTGAGGATGGCGGTGTTCACCAACGTGTTGTGCACGTCGACGAGCACGCTGACCGATGGATCGACGCGCGCGAGCTCCTCGATGGCCAGGATCCCCGCGGTGAAGTTCATCCCGGCGCCGCCGAACTCCTCTGGTATCTCGATGCCCATGAGCCCCTGCTCGAAGAGCTGCTCGACGATCACCGGGTCCATCTTCTCGGCTTCGTCCATCTCGCGGACTTTCGGAGCGATCACGTCCGCGGCGAATTTCGAGACCGTCTCCTGCATGGCCTGTTCAACCTCGGAGAGGTGGGTGATAGGCGTTGGAGGAATATCGGTGATGTCATTTCGAAGGCAGGGGGTGGTGGAGAGGGCGCGGGCACTACACGTAAGTGGTTCATCAACATTGGCTTTCTCTTGGGATTTAGGCGGTCTTCTTACTTCTGCATGCTTGCTAACCTCTGGGCAGATCGTGTTGTCCTCGGGAGTGTTCGTAAACTGCTCAGACTGTGTGAGCTGGCCCGGACGGCCGGGCGCAATGCTCTCGCGACCAAAGACATGGTTGCAAGTAAGTAGGCGAGTGGATGGGACGGAGTCAAGAGTATACGCAGTTCAAAGTTCAGACGAACACTACTTCACCGACCAAAAAAACTCAGAAAGAACCTTTTAAGACAGTTCACCAAGACAGAGGCAAATAACCTAGGTAAAGAAAGTTGGAGTCAAGCTTTATTAGAGAAAGGCACTCAAGCCGAGGATAACCACACTGTCGCATCCCGCCTGCAGGGGTTCAATTACAAGCGCCCAGGGCCCAAGTGCCATTGGGGATGTCCGGGGTCCGGGGAAATGGCCCAGGGGGTGTGTACTTTGTACTTTGTATGTCTGCAGAGAAACCCGAGCATGTGAATGACTAAGCACTCTGAGCACGGGCCAGCCGACCTGACAAGATTTCGAGGCCATTCCGCTGTTGGGAGTTGACGGCCAAGCTGCAAGTCGTATCCACGTACAGCTTCAACACCATTCCACCAAGATGGCCATGCCCATGCTGCGCCATCTGTTGATGCCCTCGACACGGCGAGTACCGATCGCAACAGCAAGAGCAACTTTCCGGCCCTCGTTTGTCAAACCAACCCTGACGACACCCATCCGCTCCTTCTCCTCGACACCACCTCAAAATGCCACCCTCAACCAAGTGCTGAGGGTAAGACCCCCTCTCACCCCTTCTTTACCTAGATACCAAGGCCCGTTTTAGTGCTAACCTCCCGCCTCTTCCAGGGCTGCCGCAAACCGCGCCGCCCACGCCACGCCATCTCGCCCGCCCTGGCCGAGGGCCACGATCCGCAGCGCAAAGGCGTCTGCATCAAAGTCGGCATCACAAAGCCCAAGAAGCCCAACTCGGGCGAGCGGAAGACCGCGCGTGTGCGCCTGACGACGGGAAAGACCATCACGGCCTATATCCCCGGCGAGGGGCACAACATCCAGCAGCACAGTGTGGTACTGGTGAGAGGTGGCCGTGCGCAGGATTGTCCTGGTGTGCGGTACAAGTTGGTCCGAGGCGCGTTGGATCTTGGTGGTGTTACCAATCGGACGAATGCAAGGAGTAAGTACGGGACCAAGAAACCGAAGAAGGCTTCGGTTAGTTAAAGTGTAGTTAAGGGCGATGGCAGTGGGGACCGAGGCATGTACATCTACTCTTGAAGTAAGGCCGAAATTTCAAATTGGCTGAAGCGCAAATGTGTCATAGTGCTATTGCATATATCACGCCTCCCTTCCCTCAGAACCTCCCGGATAAACCTGTCCGGCCTGTCCACCAATCGCCCAGACGCCTCCCGGATGTTTTAAAAACCTCCCTAAAATGCACGTAGAATGTGTTTGAACACAAGGCCTGAACTACTGAAGGGAAAACTAGAATGCATCAAGACAACCGTCTTTTTCTTCCATCTAGTTCGACTGCTCCTCCCATCCCTGAGGCTTGTCCATGCCGTTGATCTCGAAGAATCTTGATGTGCCTATGCATCCCGTCAGCAAGAGTCTCACCGCAGGAGAGTATTTAAGAGCTTACATGAGTATCCCTTCCAGTCGAAGTTGTCCTTCGGATTGCAATGACATTGAAGCTGCGTTCGGAGGTCCTCGCCGGTCGGGCAGTGCGTGAAAGGAATGTGATAATAGGCAATGTCGTTGAAAAAGTGGATCTCGTCCTTCTTCAGCATGAGACCGGCAGCAATCGAGTGGACGGGAGCATCGCCCCATCGCTCGTAGAAGAAACCACCATCCTTGTCTAGCGTATCGAAGTAGTCGGTATATGCCTTGGAGCGCAGCCAGTTCAGGCTACCAATCTCAAAGTTGGACCACTATCAAGGATTAGCAGGCGCAACACGTGACAGGATGCTGGATTGTACTTACGAAGTGACAGTGGTTGTAAGACTCGCCCCCATCGTCGCTGAGGAAACCAAGAGAATTGTCCTTGACGATGTGCTCGGGGTGGTTCTTGACGAACCTCTTGACGCTTTCCCAGAGAGTCGGAATAGTCTCGACGTATTCGTACAGACTGAGGACGAAGCTGTACTTCTTACCCTGCTCGTGCATCAGTCGGAAAGGATCGTAGTGGATATCACAGAATATCTCGACGCTGGGCTCCACACGCCAGTAGTAGTCGTAGTTCATCATGAGCGGTTGGCGAAAGAAGAAGCCAGACTCGAATCGGCACATGTGACGGTAGCTGATCGAGTCACCGTAGATAATCTTGCGCTCCCTCATATCCTCGCGCACCTTCTTGGCCTTGTCCTGGTCGATATGGGGAGGGAACGACCAGTGCTCCTCGGGGATCTCGCCATAATGTGTCTTGCCAGAGACCAAAGACGAGGTCACCTTCTTGAAGGTCGCATCGAAGGGCTGGTCGTTCAGGAACACCCAGTCGTAGTTGTAGCGGCGGTTGAAGCGGTCCTCAATCTGGCGGATCGACCGTGCAATCTCCCAAACGTCCGAGTTACGAGCCAAGGTCACGAAGGTGGCGTTCATGCGCGGGCCGGGCGCAATGCCGGTCAGGTCTGCCCATTGCGGAGAGCTGCCGGGCTGGGTGACTAGGGGACTCGAGCCCAGGTCGCCACCCTTGTCCGGCGTGGTGGGTGGTGTGTAGTGTCCCACTTCTGGACTGCCGCCACCACTTGCTCCGTTGCTTGCCTGCCCTCCGCTGGGGAAACTGACCGGATTTTGGACCGCGATGCTCGGGTACGAGGATTGGGAGACGAAGTACCACAGTGCTACAAGCTGTTCGGACTGTCAGCACAGGGACAGGCCGCGCGGAGTGGCATGTGGAATGGCATGCGCAAACGAATGGGCTGGCGAGAGTGGGCGACTTACGAAGAAGGCGATCAAGATGTATCGCACGTATCGTGCGCTTCCTGCCGCCATCTTGGGAGATGCAGGTCAGGGGAATATGAAGAAGACTGGTAGTCGATGGTAAGGACCGTGGGTAGAAGTCGCGGGATGGTGGATGGGGGTATCAAGACGGTGCCCCGTGGCCTTTGGGTGGACACAGCCGTCGTGCGACCACTTCACCGTTCGCAGCTGTGTAAGCCCTTTCTTTGATGGAATCGCGATTCTCGAACGGCACGACTGCGAGAGGACCGTCACCGTACCATTCTCTTGTGTCCCCCAATTTCGCAACTCCAGCAAATCAAATTGAATAATATTCGCCGTCAATGAAGAATCGGAAAAATCGGAAAATGGGTATGATTGTCTTCGAAGAAAGGACAGGTCCGAGAAAAGATCAAAAAAGAAAGGCGGCTTGTCAGGTCTGCTGGGCGAAGCCGCGTCAACCGGATTGCTACTAACCCTGCCAGGGTATCGCGCTAGGGGTCTGAGAACCGCTAGTCTTAACAGAGACAGGCCCTCTTGTTATAGTTTAGTTGTTAAGGCATGCGCATGCTGCCACCTCGATAAGATTAGCCCCTTTTCAATAAGACGGGAGCATTTCGCCCTCACCAGCTCTCGATTTGCAGTCAGTCTACGTCAAAACCACCGCCGGAGTCCCCATCTGGGAAGATCCCAGATTCTCAAGAGTCAAGACACACAGCAAGAATTGAGTTTTTCAGAGCACGACCAGGCAGCCAGTATGCTATACTATTTATATTTGCTGTTTGGGGCTGCTGAGACTGCATTGTGGCGTTTCGATTAGAGTAAGTACCGATTGCCGCACTGACTCCGTACCCTACGGCAAAATGTGAGAGAAGACACCCGTGTTCCTTCGCATGCATAAGCTCTCATTAGATGAATCAGCCTGGTGGATTCTGTATAGTGCATAGTGCATAGTGCGGTGATCATATCAAGACAGCAGAGACTGTGTGCGTTGTTGCAGACTGCGATACCTTCATCATCCTACCGGTTTACTCTGTTCTGTACACGCAATGTGTTGGCTTGCGTGCTCGGCGTGCTCGGCGTGCTCGGCAGCATACGTGGCCATCCCTTGCACGGAATATCCACCATATCTGGGGAGATTGGTTACATCTGTTGATGTCATACGAGACGGGTAGCTGCTACACGGTGCTTCACAATGGAATGGCTGGAGTTCCGTAACCGTAATTTATGAGGCGAATTGGCTGGCCTTGCAGTCTTGTGGTGGGGGGCGTGTGAAGTTGAAGTCGGAGACAATCTTTGTGGCCAGAACATGCAATGAATGGGTCTCCAAATTCAGATGGGCGCACTTGGGTCCAAGGCTGGCCCGAGCGTCGTGCTAGAGCTTTGGCTCGTCACTCCAATCCTCCTCGACATCATGTTGTGACTTCATGCCGTCGTCTTCCAAGCTTCATCTTAGCCCATTCCCATCACTGACTGCATCTTTACTCTCGTCCACAACCTCACCTGTCCTGACACTCGGCGCTGTACAAACTTCTTTTTCGGCCTACCTGAATTTTCGGTTGTCTGGCCATTCCTTCTCTTTGGTTGTGATTTTTCTGCACAGTTTGACTTGGACCTGACTTGCTGGTCAATCCAAGGAAAGGAGCTTGTCTCTGCTGCGATCCTGTCCTGTCCTCAGCTTCGAAATGATCATGATACAGCCGACCTTTGGAGACATCACATACCCTGACTTTATCTAATCCGTAAGTGCCCCTTCCCCATTGACAACCACCCATTGCCTAAGGACCAACACTGCTCCCGCCACTCTCTACCATCGTCGCGATGCGGCGGGCCTCACACCTCTGCCCCTCCTTCCCTTGCCGGCCGCGCGCCTGGGCTGAGACCCACCTCACCTCCGACCTCACCTTGTCCGTGGTTTTCCGTCCAACGGTCGCGTCTTCCCGCCCACTTTGCCAACCTCGATCCATCAGTCGCCGTTCAGGTCTCTCAACTGCGAAAGGGCTCAACCTAGGTCAAGGTTTCGCTGCTCATCAGCAAGCCCTCACCTCCCGCACCGGAATCCGGAGACGTGTTTGGGCGTCTGGGACAGTCTTCGCCAGCTTCACGAAAAACTTCACTGCCCAACGCATCCTCAATCCTAGTTTCCATTCCATTCACTTGCCCACCCTTTACGATTTACACCATTTCCTACCCTCATCTCGTACTAACCCGCACCCAGTATCCATTTCCTCGATTCTTCAGTTCCGAGACTCGAGTATCGACAACCTCAAAATGTCCTTCTTCGGCTTCGACACGTCGGGCCACAACCAGGGCGCGCCTGGCTTTTCCCAGGATCACGACCCTTTCGCCGGCCTCTCCGGCCAACAAGATACTAGCGGAGATGCGGTCGACTTCGAAGACACCTACGATGGTCTGGGCGATCAGCTCCAGGAGGCCGGCGACGAGCTCAACGATGACACCTTCGGTGGTGATGCTGGCCCGAGCGGTGGTGCGGTTGGCAAGGACTTTGACTTCTTCGGCCGAACCGCCCAGGTAGCCAATGCCATTGACGAGGAGCACCTGCTCTACAGTCGCAACAACCCCAACGCCCGACCTGCTCCAGCACCTCCCGTCCAGCCTGTCCAGAACCAGTCTTCATCTTACTATGGTTACGCCCAAGCTGCTCCTAGACCCGCGCGCACTGGTTATGAGAAGTATGAAATGCAGCAGCCGAGTATGGATCTTCAGGTTGACCCGACTCTCTGGGGTACCGCTCCCCAGAATCAGTCGACGCCCACCCCTGCTCAACCGGCCGCTGCACCTGCTCCCACTGCTGGGCGCAAGGTCATGAGTTTGGAGGAGGTTGAGGCCGCGATGAGAGCTGAGGCTCAGGCAAAGAAGCAGGCCAATGCTGCTGTCGCCACACATGCCCCTCAACACCCGTCTGCTCCTCAACACCAGGTCCAACACCCAGTTCAAGGCGGATTCGAGCCTAACGATTTCTACTCGCGCCCGAATCGCATTGAGCACCCTCTCGCTCCTCCAGCTGATCAGCAGCATGCGACCCACGCTACTCCGTACCCTAGCCACGGCCAACCCATCCAGATCCTTCAGCGACCGCAGTCTAAGCCTCAGCAGCCTCACCAGAACATTCCTCACGCTCCCAGCCCCATGGCGCAACAGCGTCAACAGGTTCCGCAGCAGGTTCAACCCACTCAGATCTTGCAGAACCCCAACCGAGTGTCGGGTGATGCTGCTCGTATGGGTATGCAGCACACGTTCCCGACTCGCCCTCCCCATCAGTCTCAGAGTTCTATTGGTCAGCAGCCCATCATCACCCACCCTGCGCAGTTGGCCCACCTCTCTGAGGCCGACAGAGCTGCCCACCTAGAGCGGGAAACGCTCCGTGCCAAGCGCAACCACAAGATCTACCAGTTGTCCCGAGATAACGGCATCATGACACCTCACGACAAGAACTTCATTACTCGCATCCAGCTCCAACAGCTTGTCGCAGCTACGGGGAACCCGGCAGACCACGGTACGGATGACGCACTTGCGGAGGACTTCTACTATCAAGTGCACAACCAGATTCGTGGTGGACAGCGGCAGAATCCTAGCCAGCCTCTGAACAACTTCGCTCAGACCTACCTCTACCAGACTGGAAACCGCCAGGGCGGCCACCGCGGCCGTCACCGTGCTGGACCTGAGAACCACATGCAACGCATGGAGCAGCAGGTGCAGCGGGCTGTTGAGGCCGCCAAGAACAAACCCAAGAACTCCCAGCTTGTCATTGAGGGCAGTCTCGGTAAGATCTCATTCAGCAATGCCAAGACTCCGAAGCCTCTTCTCAACATCAAGCGCACTGAGAGTAGCGGTGATGCCAACCGCCAGGGCGCTCCACAGAAGTCGCACGGTGCTAGCTCTGGATACGACAAGAAGACGGTGCTCCAGGATGCTGAGAAGGTCTATGACACTCTGATGAAGCTTGAGGATCACGAGCGCAAGATGCCCCCTCCGGTGAATGACGAGGGTAACACGGAGCTGATTCAGGCACACGTCGAGTGGAGGGAGGTGAGCCAGAAGCTCAACGAGAAGCTGTGGCGAGAACTTAAGATCCATGAGCCCGTCCCTGCCGGTGCCGCCATCCACCCGTTCATCGCAATGCTTGAAACTGCAAAGGGCAAGAAGATGGTCACCCGCGTGTTCCGACACACCAACCTCGAGCAGCGCACGACGATCCTCACGATGATCATTGTGAACCTGGACAAGCTTGATGTTGTCCGCCGCGGCTCAGTAACCGATGGGTACATCAACCTCGACGCCAAGCTTCGCGAGGATATCGAGCTGTTCAGTCTTGCCGTGTGCAACACACTGTTCGTCTTTATGGGGGAGCTCGGACTGAACATGATCACCGGAATTCTGGGTCTCTTCGTTTCAGAGGTTAACGTGGATCTTGTTGCCAGAACGCGTGTTGGAGTTAGTTTCTTGACCATGATTCTGAGCCGTGCCGAGATCATGATTCAGTCCGCTGGTGGCAGGGATGCCATCCGGACTCAGGATGGTGGCGCTTGGTGAGTCTTCGATGTCTTGTCTGAGTTGAGTATAAGCAATGTGCTAACGGAATCAACGCAGGGAGCAAAACTACTCCAACTTCTTCAACCTTCTGGAGCCGACCCTCCCGCATGTCTTCCCCGGCACTCCCGCCTCTGGCGAGGATGGCTACGTCTGGCAGCTTCTTGCTGCCCTCGGTATCGGAGCCAACGCGGAGCAGCAGCAGCGTCTTGTCGTTGCTGTCAAGGACCGTGTACTTGGGACGGTCGAAGTGGCGAAGACTTTGCCTCTGGACCTTGCACAACAACGTCTTGCTAATGTCAACCTGTTCATGCAGGCCATCGGCCTTGACGTGTCACTTCTTGAGTAAAGAACCCCAGGTCTCCATCCACCGAGGTATTTTATCGGCATTCCACTATCTGGTCCAGGTTGTCGACCCGTTTTTCTTTTTGGCGATGATGGAAAATGAAGGGACTGATACGACGGTTCGACAAAATGGGCAGGGGGCAGCGTTTCTCCGACGATGCGGCGAGTAGGGCATGGAATTTCAGACGATGACGAAGGGTTACGAGTTCCGTTTATAGCGGAATGTAAAACAGCGGCATGGTTGACTAGTGATTTCAGGCAGCATCGAGGCCAGACTCTGCGGTTTATGGAAAGGCAGGAAAATAGGCTAAGTCTCGGTCGACAATGCATATCAAGAGAGACCCTGTTCAGGCTTATACTTTTTCAATGTAGATTAGCAAAGAGGGATCTGAGAATGTGTGTTGAAGGTGCACCGACGCACACAAAAAGAAGCAAGAAAGAAGAGAAAAAAACGAAGGGGGGAGGTGGACTACTACTGTCAGGAATTTTGTAGTAATCCATCTCACATTTTCAGAATTTGATGACCATTGAGGACTCTATCATGAGTGCTGGGTATCCTGACCGTCCATGCCCTTGCCAAACACCAATCCTATGCATCCATCCGCCGGATATCCTTACCTGAGAATATCGTGCAAAACCCATGATCACCCTAAAACCGGAAACGCCAGGCTGGAATCAGTAATCGTCTTCTTGTCATGAGTTGGTTGTGGGAGGAGTTGTCTCTCAAGGTTGCTTCCGAAGACGCCGTCCACTAATCAGGACTCGTTCTTCTCGGCTCCTTTTCTTGATTTCTCGCTTCCGAAGATCTCGTCCACTGTTCAGGAGTTGTTCTTCTTGGCTCTGGTAGAGGGGCCCGCCTTCACGGTATCGTTGGCGGTCGTTGATCTCTTACCCCGGGTGCTGTTGGCGGTGGTGGTCTTCGAGGCGTCTGCAGTCGCGGTCGCCTTCGCCTTGCCGGCGGCCTTGCTGGTGCCAGCCGCGCCCGTGTCAGCAGCCTTGCCCTTGCCCTTCGCCTTGCTCGCAGCAGGGGCAGCAACAGCAGAAACAGGCGCCTCGTCGTCCGAGATCTCGACCTTGACCACGCCCTCCGGGTTCTTGATCCCGCTGGTCGTCTCGAGCATACTCTCCTCCTGCCAGTTCGTGCCCAGCGCGGCAACCCTGTCCACCAGCTCCGCGACGCCGTGTGAGCCGCCACCCTCGGTCTCCTTGCCCTTGGCGTCGTCCACGTACAGCGTCTCCTCGCTCATGGCCCACGAGTCCCCGCTCTCGTCGTGCACGTAGCGCATCCTGCGCCACGTCTCGTTCTGCACCTTCTTCAGCCGGTCCGCCATCGTCTCCTGCACGAGCTCCTCGTCGCCGCCGTCCTTGGAGGACTGCTTGATGGTCATGTGGATCGCGCGCGCGGCTTCCTTGGTCGGGGCGGCGCCGCCGAGGCTGCCAGCTGCGCTGGCGCCGCGGGCGTTGCGTTCTTGCTCGGTGGTGGCGTCTATGTGGTGGGGCTGGGGACGGAGGTGAATGAGCGAGGAGGCAGGGGTGAGGTGGAGGTTGCCTGGAGGGGAAGGGTGCTGTTAGTGGAGAGTTTTTTTTTTGTTTTTTTTTTGTTGTTGTATTTTTGCGACGGTAATGGTGGGACGGCGAGGAGAGAGTAGGTCACGTACCGCCGGCGAAAACGGCCACCATATAGCCGCTCTCAGCACCAGCATCGGGCGTCTGCCCACCCAGCGTCTGCGTTCGCAGGACCATATCCCTTCTCAGCGCCTCATTCCAGTCCATGCCGAAGTCCAGTATCTCGCCTCCCCTACCACCCCGGGTCGCGCGCGGAGGCGGGGCGCCGACACCAAACCCGCCTGCGAGACCATGACTGCCGCCCTTCTTGGCCTCGGTGCTCTTCTGCAGGTTGGTGCCCCAGTTCAGGCCCTTGGTGCGGTCGTAGGCGGTACTGTGGTCCAAGGGGAAGTCAACCTCAAACATGCCCGTGCCGGGCTTCGTGCGCAGCTCGAGCGGGACGGGGTCTTTCTTGGGGTCGGTCTTGTTGGGGGCTTCGAGGATCTTGAGATTCCGGTGGGCATCTTGGGAGGGTTTCATCAGGACTTGGTAGCTGGCGATTATGGGGTCGTCGTCACCGTCGACACCGTCGACACCATCATCAGGGATGAGAGGAGGGGGGCGGTCGCTGATGGGTGCCATGGTTTCACTGCTTTGCGCGGAGAGGGCCGGGTCGATGAGGGAGGCGTCAGGGTCCATCCTGTCTCGACGATATGAATGTTTGAATGTCGTCTTCAATTGGTGTGTAGTGTGAGTGAGGGTGGACACAGGTTGTGGGAGAAAAGGAAAGTCGAGTGTGGTGGTGACTCAAGCTGCCGAGATGCAGGAAGTTGCTCTGGAATCTTGATGCTTCTCGAAAATTTTGGCCCCGCCTTTGGAGCACCCCGCTAAACCTAGATGCTAGAACCCTGCAACGAGCCTGTGAAAATCCGGGGTTGGTCCCTGGGGAGGTGCCAGCAACCCCTGGAAAAGAAGCAAAACCTCGGAGCTTTCTTCAGCCTTGTAGCTCTCGCTCGCCCAGCCAGAACGACTTGCGCTCTACATGTTAGAAATTATTAGTATTGCCATCTGCGAGGCTGACGCACATGCAAGGTACACTTCTGCGGCAGCAAGGATCGAGATCCGTACATGATGTGCTCATCTCACAAATGATCCTGATACAACCCTTGAAGTCGAAATGGAAGAGGCCGGTATACTGGCCGACTGCTGATCATCTCCACCGGACGGGGCGACGACAGTATGTTATGAAGCGGACCGGCCGCCTCGTCATCCCTGATCACAAAGCTGTGGGAACCCTTGTTTGGTATTTATGATTTAGCACATACCAAGACATTAAAGATTCGTGCAACCCGTCTCGCCACGCTATGCTGCTGTACAAACTAGTAATATATATATACACATGAAATTCGGCAGTATGGTCCCACCCGGATCATCATCTCCTGGTCGAGAATCGACTTGTTGGTGTCGGCGATGTTGGTGATCTTGGCGGCCGCGGCGTATCCGGGCTCCCTTCCAGTTCCTGAGGGAAAATGAGCGGTGGTGTCGGTCCGGCCAGCTCATGCACTTGTTGCGGCATCAGCTCCGATAAATCGTTGGGAGGCAGCTCCGCCAGGTCTGGCAAGGGAGAGCCGTGTCCGTATTTGTGTTTTTGTTGTGCAAGTAAATCCGGGGACGCATATGGTTGTGGCGAGATGTGATACTCCTGGTTGAGATGGACCGGCTCCGGTGCGGTGTGCAAACTCGTCGGCGACCCCAGGATCGCCTCCTTCTCGGGTGTGGGCCTCGTCTGAGCATGTTGAAATTGCGCCAGCCTCGGCGACACCAAGGTTCCGTCGCCTATCCGTGACGGCCACCTGAACTCGGTCGTCGCTCTGACCGTCTCTCTCCTCTCGGGCGGCATCGCAGCCAGCTCTCTCCGTGATGGCATGGTCGACAGATCCCTCCTCTGCGGCATCGCCTCGAGCTCCCGTTGCTTCTCTGCCCGGTCGCCGCCCACCTGCCGCCGCCGCCGCCGCAGACAACACCACATTACGACCAATCCGATCAGACCAAGCGGTACAATCACGGCACCTGCGATGATAGCGACGTTGGGGCTGCCCGAAGTGCCACCTGCTGATGATGATGCGGCGGGAGGTGTTGAGGTTGCTGTGACTGCCGTCGACGAGGCTGTCGCCGCTGGTGTCGCTGTATCTTTTGCACTCGCTGTGGAAGCTGTTGGGAACGAGTCAGTTTTCAGAGATCTCGGTTATCTGAGGATCAACAATGATCAGATCTCCTTCAAGGTCGATTCCCCCTCCCCCCTCCCCCCAAGACTGGATCCTCACGTACCAGCAGCGGTGGTTGACACTCCCGCGTCTACGCCTAGTGCGCAATAGGCATCAAACACCTGAATTGCACTCGACCCTTGTGCAGGCGCAATCGACGAGGCGCAGGTCGCCGAGACGGCCGAGGTGATGAGGGAGCTGAAGTACGAGCTCGAATCGGTGCAGAAGCAGGTGTAGCTCGTGAGCGCACCGTCGTCTCCACAACCGCTGAATTGGCCTCGCACTACGGTGGATAGGACGTCCTCTGCGCAGGTGGCGAGGTCTTGGTAGCCAGAGATGGTGTCGATGTAATTCTTCGTGGGGAGGACGGAAGAGGAAGAGGAGATTTGGTCCTGACCCAGGGTGGACCCGCTGTCCGTGGCGGCGGCTATTGGCAGTGGTAGGGTGCCAGTGAGGAGGAGCAGTGGTGCGAACCAACCGACCATGACCAGGGCAAGGGGTGAGACGGGCATGTCTTACCTAGCCCTGGACCGAACCGGGGGAGAGCTGCGCTGCTGCTGCTGCTGCTGCTGCTGCTGCTGCCGCCGCCGCCGCCGCTGCTGCTGCTGCTGCCGGTGCGGTGGAGTGCGTTGACCGGCCGCCGATACGGGTCGGACCTTGGGGAGTCTAATTCACGGCCTTGTGATTCACGGGCCGTGATTCCAATCCGTACACCAATCCGTACAAGCTCCAAAGTCGCGAGGGGGTGAAGGCAGACAATATTAAGATTTGGGACGGTCGAGCTGAGTGAGCGTCACGGCGTCACGAATCACCGACCATCTAATCCCCGAGATATCGAAATTCGAGGCAGGGCTGAACTCCAGATGCGGCCCCAGTGGCACCGAGGGTGGATCTTGATTGATTTGGCCTGGTTGACCCTTCTTCTCTGGGCTCTTCGGCGACGGTGGGGCAACAACGCACACATGAAGCTCCAGAAGCTGAAGCTGGGCCTCGCGAACCTCCAGACATGCAGAGAGAACGACCACGACCCCATAGGTCGAGGACGGGCAAGCACAACCTGATATGCATTCGTGAGATGGACCAGCTCGTGGGGGCCATCGCCCCTCTCCTGAGTTCCCCCAGGCTGGGCCCTGAAGAAGCGAGCACGCCGTGTGGTCGCAAAGCTCGCAAAGCTCGCGGAAGCTTGCCCTTGCGCAGCAGGGATCAATGGGCACTCGGTTATCCAACCACTTCGGAAGGATGCGCGAACCGTACCCCAACGCGGGCAGGGGGAGCTCGAAATGAGGCTTCCTAAAATTGGAAAGTTGCCCGTGTTGGCGTCCGCGTTGCAGACAGGCAGGACGCGGTCCATCACGCGAAGGGAGCACCGCAAGGGAGCTAGAGATACTATGACCGAAGTGCTGTTGCGGTGCTTCGTACAAAGTGCCTATTCCCTCATATCATTTGGCATATGGCTGGCTGCAGTGCCACCACGCCCGTCCGGCCCGAACTCGAGAGCTCGTTGGTCGGGGGAATGAAACTCGATCCTGCAGACCATCAGGATGAAGGCTTCCGCCTGGGGGCTTGAAGCCTTCAATATGACCACGGACGAATGAGGCGACATGGTTCACTCAAGCATCCAGACCGGATTGATGTCGGCCCTCACTAACCTGGAATCCTCCTCCTATCGGCCGGCACAGGTCGCAGAGATTCACCAAGACCTCAGCTTCACCGAGACTACGCCGACTTCGCGAGCCCAGCGCCCGCCCAATTCCCCTGAGGAGTCTCCTCGACTGTATGCGGTTGGTTCCAAGGCACGCCAGTCCGGGCCCGCAGCAAAGCAGGCAGGGGAAACTTCTTGCCGCTCCAACCAGGTGCAGATGAAGCATCCGCGGCCCCCATATTCGCACACGCACAAGACAACGCGACGCTGTTATGCAGCATGCAGTCAACTCAGTCAGCCGTATCAGCCGAGGACGCAGGTGTGGGGCCACTCCACGTGCGGAAGGCCACGATGCAGGGGGTCGAACCATGATAAAGCAAGCACCCTCATCCTCCTCGACCCCGTGCTGCCCACCAAAATTTCCCCCTTCCCCCTTTCTACCATGGTCTATTTCGTCCAATTGTGGCAGGCCGTATCTGCAGGGTGACGCGTGAGGCTTGCAAAGGATCAGGCGCTCGGAACCCTCTCACCACTCCAGTATTGCCTGTTGGCAGATTCCGAAACGTGGAGAGATTGTGGTAGTATACGCGAATAGTATCAGGCGAACCAACCGGTAGTATTTGTTGACGAAAGCGGAAGAGTCTGCATACTTGGGGGCTGAATAGTTCCGGGCAAGGCTGCCGTACTATGCCATGTGCCACACCCTTCCAATGCCAGTGGAACGCTGCCACTATCCTTCACTCACTTCGTGCTCTTCGAGCTCACCCCCCCCCCCACTTCGAGCCTTTTCCGGGGAGGGGGTTGTTCCTGTCCTGATCTTGTCCTTTCTAATGTCGTGTTCAGCACCTAGGATGGAAAGGCCGAACGCTATGTCCTTGCCGTAGGGCATACCCTGAAGTATTGACCTACTAATGAGCACCAAGTAGATATTTCCCAGCCTATTTACTTGGACGGGGCCGCTAAGGAGGACGACGGGTGGTTTGTATAATGGTCACGGAGGCCCTGCCCTCGTGTGTACTGCAAGACCTTCCGATCTATCAAGACACCATTCTCATCAAGTACTCTACAGGTAGATAACGCTTAGGTTCAGACCCTAGGTTTCAAAAGGTTATGTTCTGCTTTTCCGCGATTTGGCCCAGCATCCAATACTATCTTACAATGCTAGTGATAATTCCGGGTAATTTCGTTCGCTCGCAGCCTCGTATTACTGTTCGTGGTTTACATCGCTGTCTTCTAGTAGAATTTCCTAGCTTTTATATTCATACAGCCCTTAATTCAAACACAAAAGTCGCCGAGTCCTACATACGATGATCTCCGAACCCTCTTCGTAAGGCCCTCAGCCTTGCGTCGATGACTAGGTAACAAAGATAGGTACAGATGACAAGCCCTCCTGAGAAGACAAATTCACGTAGCAGACAGAAGCCGGAAACCAGCCGCCAACTCCGAGTAATTCCCATGTCAGACGCAGCCTTGATCCGGGTGACTACGTATTCCGGAGGCCAGGGGTGCCCTTCCACAGCATATGGTCCTGTGTTAGCCTCTGAGGGCAGGGTATCAGCGAACCTACACTGACCACGAGGGAGTACCTCTTCCGTGTCATCGAGTCTTGCCCCGGCATTTTTGATCGAATGCAAGAGGGAGGACGTCGACACTCTCACACACCGCAGGAAAAGGCGGTATAATACAAACTATACTACCTGCTGGATGACCACCAGGGGGGCGGGAAAAGAAGGGCCTATACGTCCGACTTCGGGGATAAGTGGAAGAATTTCTTGACCATAAAGGTCAGGGATGATATCATTCGGTTATTTGAAGTCTTCTCCAACACCGGCCATTCAAAAAAGCCTATCACGCCCGCCACCAGTCGTCAGAGCAGGAGAAGATGCTCAGCATTTCTGACCCTCAGAGACTGGCAGGTGGCTGGGCTGAATTGTTCGAGGATAGAGATGGGACCAACAGGAACATGTGTTCGGAGAACATCATGGGCCAGCCACTTCGAGAGATACGAACAGCAGCAGGGGCAGGGGAATGCGGCGAGGATGCATCGGCTCACTGGGTGGGCTTGAGTGCTGATGCTTGTTCTATTCTCTTTTTGTAGATTCTTGGGGCTTTCCTCGTGTTCTGAATTTAGTACTTCGTTCACTTGCCGAGATGTGGCTTATAGGCTGGGCCAGCGGACTTCCTCGATTCACATTTGCTCGCATGAGTTTCAACTATTGGTGAGAAACTAGCATCAAAATACGATCCCGACACAATATTCCCCATCTTGCAGACCCTTATTCAGTGAGACCCGACCGGGACCCTGCATTGCCCGTGCGGCAAGCCGTCGGGATGAACCTCCGCAGAAGTCAACCGGCGGATTCACCCTCATGAGCGCCACCGATAACTTCACCCAAGCCAATGAAGTGCTTCAGCCGCATATCCCGCATCTCCATCGCATCCTTGAGTGCAAGCATCGCGTCATCGAGTCTGGCGCTCATATTCCTGGCCATTACGCTCGCATCTTTGGCCTCCTCTTCCTTCTCGCGCAACTTCTGAACCTGGTCTTCGAGTTCTACCCGAGCCGCCCCGAGAGATCGGTTCTTTTGGTTTGCGGCCTTCGCCACCTCTTGGACCTGTGCTAGCTCTTGGTTCCAGGAACCAAACTGCTGTCGGAGCAGCCTTTCAATTCCTGAACGCAGAAGGTCGGCGTCCTGCTTTGCATTTTCCCCGTCTGCTTCCCTGTCTGCTTGTTGCTGAGAAACTTCCCGCTTTAGAAGCTCGATCTTCTTACTCAGTTCGCTGTTCTCCGCTTCTTTTGCCTCGAGGTTCTTCGAAGCTTGCTCTGCGGCGGAGATGTTTTGGTGGGCTTGCTCTTTGAGCTTATGATTCTCTCGCTCCAAGTCAGCTTTGATTAACAACTCCTGTTCCTGCTCAGTCAGCTTCCTCCTCGATTCCTCAAGCGAACGTTCTGAAAGTTTGACTTTCTCTTCAAGATCATGTCCATGCGTTCGGAAAGGCTGGAGTTGGACGGCGAGTGTCTGATACGCTTGTTTCGCCTCAGTCGCTTCTTTTTCCAAGACATGGGAAGTTTGCTTCTCTCTTTCCTCCGCCTTGTGGAGAGCTTCATTGGCGGTCTTGAGCGTGGTAACAGCCTGACCTAGCCGCTCTTCCAAGTCCTTGACTTGGACTTTTGCCGCCTCGGCCTGCATTAACGCCGCCTGCTGAAGGGTCTCAGCAGCTTGAGTCGCCAGCGCACTCTGCTCCCGAAGTCGCCGAGCTCTTTGGTCTTTGTTACGAGTTGATCTTGCAGCTCATTAAATTGCTTGTGATAGACCTCTACGGCCTTTCCGGCCTTGCATTTCTCGTCCTCTTCACTCTTCTTCTCCTCTTCTTCTCTCTGCTTCGCCTCCTCTTCTCTCTGTTTTGCTTCTTCTTCTCTCTGTTTTGAGGCAGTGACTTTACCCACCTGGCAGTCGACGGTCGACTCGAGCTTGGTGTTCTGATACTCCAGGCCAGTCAGCTCGAGTTCCCTCTCCTGGTGATTCGCGTCTTTGAGATCTTGTGTGCTTGCTAATTCTTCCTCGAGAGTTCTAGATTTTTCGGTCAGGGCCCTGATCTCCGCGACATGCTCGTCCTTGGCTCTTTGCATAGAGCGAATTTGACGTTGCAGATCTATTCTCTGTGCAGCTGAGTCCTCGTCTTGCCTCACAGCGAGACCTCTTGCTTGGTACATCAGAATCTTCTGCCCTTGATCTGCTACCTTTTTTCTCACCGCTTGAAGGCTCTCTCGGTAGTCGTCTCGCTCCTGTTCGAGTTCGGCGATGCGGTGTAAGTAATTAGCTCCCAAGTGGTCTTACTCATATCCACCCCGTCAATGGAGGCAGTCATGGTGGGCGTCACCAGGTATTTACGCGTTTTTGTTGAGGTGGGGCACAGAGCGAGAAGCTGGCTGGAAGCGCTGGCTGTGATGAGCAGACTATGCAAATCCTGGGGGAAATACAGCAAAGGTAGAAGGGTCGAGGGAACAATCAACGTGGGAGGTAAGCGCTTATGAAAGCTTCTGTCCTGACCTTGGGAAGGCTGCCTGATCAAGGCCAACCTGTGGGTAGGATCGGGATGGTGGGTGAAGCTGGACGCGACGCGATCCATCTGGGAGGTCCAGGCGGATGCCCAGGAAAGTTGGGAGGTGCAGATGAAGGCCGTGGAGCTACCTACCATAGCAATGACATATGAGAAGTGTCTGCAGCCCTGCATGCAGTATGAGCATGCCCATGCTTCGCCGTTGTGTTTTCAGCCCAAGTGATCCCAAAGACCTCGTCCAGGTCAAGTCCAAAAAAAAAAAAAAAAAACCTCCAAGGTCCGGGGCGAAGCTGAATCCAACTCGTGTAAGTGGTTGTTTTTTAACCTGTTAATATAGCTATAAAAGCTGTAACAGTTTCCTTCATACAATGGAGAATGCTCGAAAGCCTAGCATCCAAGATCATACAGTGCCGTTCCAACTTGTGTAGCAACTAGTTTTATCCAAAATTCAAATAACACTTGTTGGTTCGTTTGGCGGTCGAGAAGATACCAAAGCACTCCTGAAATGGGTGTGCAGGCTCGAGTGTCTCACTTCACCTGTTGTGGGAAGGTGGATCATCTGGGCCTGCGAAACCGGTGGCCATCATTTGGGTTAGTACGTTCCCAACAGAGTGTATCTTTTTCGAAATCGTGGTGGAGAGCCTCCTTGTCTTGCTGCGACCGGTCTGTCGACCTGGCTCACCCGGGAGGGGGGGGTGGGCCGTGTAACCATGTGCATTCTCCCCTGTCCAGAGAATAATGAGATAGCATGCGGTGGTGTTGTCACAAATACATTACACCGCGGCCCGGATGGCGACAACAGTAATACGAAACACACTCGCAGCACACAGAGCCTTATTAGACAGCCCATCAGTAGTCATAATGGTTAGGCAGATTATGCCAAGGTGAGTCCCTAGGTAGACAGATACTGCGTGTATCATTCCCCTTTCTCCTTCTCTCTTCTCTGTTTTCTGTTTGAAGCAGAGCAGCATATAGGCCTATTACGGCACAGGCTGACACGGCTGCACTTTATACTTGACCGCTTCTATTTTTGAGTTGACTCGTGGGTGTTGGGAGCTGGCTCTAAAGTTCTAAAGCTGTTGCAGACTAGATGTTTTACCTGGCTTCCGAGCCCTTAGACACGATCTAGCACAACACATACAGCACATTTATTGTCATCATTCATATCTACCACAGTATGCGAGAAGTCCGAGATTTGACAAGTAGAACAGTTGATCCCAGGCTCGAGTTCAGATGTCTCAACTTGAAGGCAAGCGCCGGTCAATACATAAAACTCTCGTCGCCGCAACGCGGACCACCACTCATGGCAATTACTATGACTTGATGTCTGGCAGGTAATGGAGACTTATGAAGCCTTTTCTACGGGATTCCGACGAGGATGGTCTCGATTCGCAGGAGGCCGCGAGGACTTAGGAGCCCTGTGAACTTGAAAGTGAGCGGGGATATCAAATCATCAATTCATCGTGCTTGCAGAGACTGAGTATCTCTCACTGAACCTTCCACTGACCAGCCTCGTTTCATGAGAGTCAGCTCAACTCCTCCCGGGCGAAGTTCTCGTACCCAAAGCGATCAGCGAACTTACGCTCACAATGCCACGGAGACCCTTGAATAGCCACAACGTGACCCTGGGATATCCCAAACTCAGTCCCAGAATATCCCTTTTCTTTTAAAAGATGACGCATGCCTGAGTAATATTCAATATTTCATCGAACATACTGCAGAACTAGCCGGGATTGCTCACCAAACAATAAGTACTATATATACAATTAACACCCTTGTCTTTATTACATCTTAGGTCTTTTGTAGGAAGAAGCATTTCCTTCTGACACCGTGTAATCCACCTTGACAGAAGTGATTATGTCCATATGGATTCCGTTGTTGTCGTTGATGATGCGATCCGGGCTGGCTCCCAATGAGCTGTTCAGATCACCGTGAAGCTTCCACCATTTGCGCTCGCTGTTGCTGTTCCTATGTTCAGCCTCACTGGTGCCTCGTGGTGCCCCCCCTTCGACCCAAACCATGTTACCATACACTCGTTCAGGAGTTCGCCTGAAGTCATATTTGCCCAGGCCAATTTCTTTCAAATCCTTGGATGAGCTCAACAGGATGGTCGAGGACCACAGAATTGCATCCAGCAGGCCGGCTAGCGATGCCGCGATCGAAACCAGGGAGAAGTACGTTACGCTGACCTTGATACTTCCGGAAATAGCCAAGAGGCCCACGAGCGTGATCGGGGTCGTGGTGATGATGTAGATGACAGGATAAACGAGGAACGCCGGGTGGTGACCGGATGGTTCCGGTGGAGCATTCTTCCTCGTTCGCCGGGGCATGTGCCTCGGAGACTGTTTGTTGAGCAGCAAGGCTATGAAGATCCATGCGTAGCAAACAAGCGTGATGGCGATAGCCAGAACGATCCAGAAGTTCTGGAGCCACAAGCCAAACGTCGGAACGTATCTTTGATTGATCCAACACAAGCTGACGGACCTGGCGTAAAACGACCCTTCGTTGTCCGCGGGTGTGTGTGCGGAAACTCCTACCCCCATAAAAGCCAGGGCGAACGAGAAGACCCAGCTGATGACCACCACATATCGGACAGCGCGCTGTGAGAACTTAAAACCCCGGACAACCGTAAAAAATGTGTTGACCGAGATGGCAATGAGAAAGACGCTGACTGAGACACTCCCAATGCTGATGAAAAATGCCTGTGCTGCGCAACCCACTGATGGGGCGAAAATTCCGTTTGTCCGCCACCAGGTCAGGTTGAACAGGAAAGCGCAGGCCTGGAGCATGTCGGCTAGTAAGAGGTTGTGGATAAGAGTGAGGAACGAGTTCGCGTCTGATTTTCTGCTTCTCGTCACTTCGCCCCTTTGCGGGTAAAGATCCTGTGTTGGTACTTTTCTCAGGTCGAAGGTGGCTTGTTGTCCGCTCGCACCAAGCGCCAGGTCCGTAATGCTCCCGTGTTGAGGTTCGTATGCTTGGACCTCATCCTCGCGACTCCAGTGGGATTTGACGAGTCTGTAGCTGATATAGAAGAATAAAAGGCTACATGAAATAAAAGACAGTAGACCGAAGATGCCGGCAGCTATTACACCTTTCTTCACCTCAGTTGGCAAAGGTGAGAGCGTCCCACTGCCAACCAAGACCATAATATCCAAGCTAGAAGGCATGTTGTCATATGTCGAGGCACATTCGAGTAGTAGGTGCAACACAGGACTTTTAAGCCCTAGCAACGACCCGGACCAACCAGAAGATTATAGTGGAAGACTAGTGTAAGGCTTTTCAAAGAGTAGCATCAGACTGTGTACACTGTAGAAGAAGTGACAGGCTCGCTACAGATATATCTCCACAAAATGATCCCAAGGTCCTCTTGTATCAGATGAGCAGCACTGTAGCAGATGGAGATAAGAGAGCAATGGCGCAGTCTGTGAAACCTTGGGAGTAGTATTGAGCTTTGACCCTAAGGGCGCCTGTGCTGCGCACTCTGTTCAGACCAAACAAGCCATAACCCGAGCAATATCGAGAATACGAAACAAGGATACAGGGAGTCGGCGCACGCTAGTTTATACTAGATTCAGGTAATATGGTATTCTGCAGAAACCGCAGCTTCCAACAGGCTGATAATTGTGTGCCAAGCCGTCCCATCTAAGATTCAAATTCCCATTGATCAGCGTATGGAGCATATGCATAGATGTCTGCCCTTCCTGGAGCTTAGAAGGTTCATTTGGCAGATTGGGATGAAGTAGCATAAAAACATGTTTGGAAGCTGTGAGATAATAGATCGATCCTGATTTCATTTTTCGGCAAACATTTCATGATATGGTAGTATTTACCTAGTATCACTATTGTACATATTCGCTGCCGTGGATTTCACTGCCATGGATTTCACTGTTATGGACTTCACTGCCAGAGCATCACTCAAGACGGGGAGAGCAAAGTGGGAAGCGAGGAGGCAAGTCCGAGCGTAAGTGAACAGTCAGGGATGAAGCGGCTTCTTGTTTGCGGGTAGACGAGCCTAATGGAGCGAAGTGGTTAGTTCTGACTACTTAACCAGCACACGGGTAAAACCATGAGTTCGGACACGAATGACATAGTGTCTGATCTAAGATAGCTAAGGGGAAGGATGCCAGGATGCCTTAAAATTTGAGGGATACCCCTCCTATCCAGTGGCTCTGTGCGCTACGCCACATGATCAGCGATTCTATAGAAGAGCGCATAATTTAGCAGGTATGTGTCTGTCAGGGCTCAACTACCATAGTATGCTACGGATTACAAATTGTCATTTCATACTACGAGAAAGGCACTTGCTGAGTCGTACATTGCACACATCTCGAAGCCGTCCATAACCGATAACTTGTATGTACCTAGGTACTCATACAGCTCTTGAATCAAGTGTAGGAAGAAATTCCTCCCGACCCTGCCCCTGTAACGGAATTCGGTTTCAAATGTGGCACAAGAAAAGTAGACCAACAAACTTTTGCAGTCCATAAGAAATCTTTAGAGGTCGCAAGAAAGGGTGGTGGTTAGGAACCGGTTACTATTGTGGATTGTTAGTAGCCAGAAGTACCACTAGGCCATGATTCATTGCAACAGACCAGAGTATAATGAATAGCAGTCTATTTCAGATGGGAATAGTCAAATGCATTTGGATCCGTATGTCTTTATTAATTTAGGTACTTCATCTAAAGGGCCACATGGCCCCCATATGTTGTGTGCGAATGCAGTATCAAGACTAGGTGTGTTAAGCCCTCCCCTTTGTGCCTCTCTTTATCTTAACATGCTAAAGAGCCCCAAAGAGATGAAAGAAATCTCAGAATCCACCAGACAATAATACAATTATAGAGTCATGTACCTAACCCACAATATGATATGATATTGGGCATAGGTCAAATGCCCATGCCATCTAGTGATACGAATGATGCATTGCTAAGGTCTGCAGAGTATTTGAACACCAATTACTTAAAGTACCTAAAGCTTCGATCTACCTGATGTTGAGATAAGGCAGGAACCGGAATATATAACTCCAGCTAGAGCATTAGGAAGGCAACTTGGGTATAGCAAGCTAAGTTGGGTAGAGCATTGGATCGCAGGTCTATTGTGACAGTGTGGATTTGCTTCAGCTGCTATAGTGCCGTTTGCTCAACTGAAATGTAAAACGAGGCATAATAAAGAAACTATATACTAGTACCGTTTTAGAAGGCGGTTAGCAGCTAGTAGCAGAACGAAGCTAGCCTTTATATAAGGCAGCTACTGCTACTGCCTTTCGTACCTACTTTTCGGAATAGATATAAACCACCCTTAATAGCTTTCTAGACTTCCTTATTATATTAAAGAGACGTCTTAAGCAATTAAGACCGGTTCCCCTATTTTAGTAATTAGGATATATAAAAATAATTATTTTTATTAAGAAACTCTTAAGGTCTATTAACGATTATTTACCCCCTTTATTATTTATCGTTTGTAATAGCAACCTCTCTACTACTACTCCTGCTACTAGCAACCTACTAACCTACCTACTAACCTATTATAACAGCGTACGCAGCGTTAACGCAAGTTAAACGACCTAAATTCAGCTTCTCTATAGAGCGAGATAGCGCTATTATACGAATTTACTATAAAAGAGTATAATTTAATTGTTATCTAAGTAGGTTAAATTGAAAAACGAAATTAAAAGATGCGTTCTGTTAATATAAATTTAGTGAGGGGAAAATGCGGAGTGATTTCGGCTGCAGGCTGATTTTAGCACCCCCTACGGAGGCACGAGGTAACGGGGAGAGCCCTCGGGTAATGGGTTTTGTCCTTTGCCATACGATTGATACAAAGTATTATGGGTCCAGGGTATGCTGCTTAGGTACCTATGTACGTCGGTCCCAGGGCCGAGTACGAGGTGATTTTCATTTTTTGTGGCGATCCTGGTTGCGGGACACCCATATCAATCGGTATACTGCGACAGCCTTCTCGAATGAGTCAGTCTTGGTTATATCGCACAAGGAAGCAAGCACGCCGCTACTCACTCGACTAAGTTGCCATCCGGATCTCTCACATAGACGCTCCGGAGCTTGCCCCGTGCTCCGATCCGAGAGACCACTTTTGCGCCCTCTAGCACCTCTACGCCCTCCTTCTGGAACCCTTCGATCAACCCTTCTAGATTGGAATCCTCTTCTACCAGAAAGCACACGTCTGCGGTTCCTGGAAGAGCAGTTGTTGCTTTGGGCTCGAACTCTTTGCCCTTCTGATGCAAATTGATCTTCTGGGTACCAAATTTGAGGGCATGGCGCTGTACAGTAGGATCCGACGGCGGCGTGAATGTCTCGGCCTTCATGCCAAGGTGCCTGCTGTACCAGCTGATCGTGGCGGGGACGCTTGCGCAGGTGAGCACAAGATGGTCGAGGGACTTGACAATGGCCAAGGGTTTCGACATTTCGGTACGCTGTTTTACGGGAGTTGAAGTTATTCAGTGCTCTCCATGTCAACAGTTGAATTTTTGAAACGAAAGGCAATGATCGCCACATCAATTTGCATGGCTAGTGGCTATCACCGCCCCGACCTCGGAGCACCTATACCTTTTGAGAACTTATAGGTTCCTAGCTACTATGCAGTAGTTTCAATCTAGCGCAGTCGGGGAGCCCGGCAGCCAACCTTGTTGCAGTAGTGGGCTGCTGATTTGACGCTCGGACTACGGCTTCTCGCAGTCCGAGATAGAATAGCCTCCTGCGAATTGCCTGAAGGGGCAAGGTGGAGCATTAAGACCGACACCTGCAGCCAACCACTTATCGGATGCCAGCTCCCCACTGCGGAATGGAGAACTACACTACTATGAGTAGATCTGTACTGTGGTAGAGTCAGTCATATGATCGTCCGTGTCCCCAGATATGTTATATACAAAGTATATAGCAGAATCCTAAGATCTCCAACTGACATGTTCTCCGTCGCTGCTTGGTACCTGGTAGCTCGCCCGCAAATGTCCCGAATTACGTGAGGGACATGGTCTGGCTTCGGAAGGTGTCAATTGATTCCTCACAGATCAACGAACCATGGCTGCTTTTCGTCAAGTGATCATTCCAAAGCGGACATTTGAGCATACGTGGTGTCGTATAGGAGGCTGTAATGGGAGGAAGACATGCTATGTCAAGAAAACGGATGTAGAAAGGTTCTGCAGAGTATACAGCAGGGGTCTCCTTTTGCCGTAACTTTTGCTTCTCGAGACTTTTGTCTACACTAGCATTCTACGACATCTCGTGCTCGACTCTGCTGTGATTGTAAAGATGAAAGGGTTTCTTCTGTCGTCCATATGGCTGATCAGTGTAGCTGCTGCTGCTTTGACTGGCTCAGCAACTCTGGATGCGTTCTCGACTGTTGTGTATGAAATCCAACTCTAAACATCCAATTCTGATCTTCTAACAGAAAATCTGGCATGGCAGTGTATTTGGTGAATCGTATACGGACGATGAACCAGAACATTATACTCCTGAACCCGGTCAGAGTCTTGTAAGTGATCCAAACCCTATAGTTTACGAGGGAAAACCCCGGGCTGAAATACTCTACTCCAGTCGAATGTTACGACAACCGGAGGTCGGATCTGGACTGAGTACACCCAACAGTACACGGGCATCTATCTCTACGACTATGCCGTCTCAGGGGCTGTCTGTGATGCTTACTTCTCACCATCAAGCCGGTCGGGAGTAAAACAAGATCAGGTGCCCTTTTTCTTGGAAGATAATGCGTATACCGGGAACGGTTCTATTATCAATCTGGCTAATGAGACAATCTAGTAGGTGTCGACGTCCTCTCCTCCCGGGCAAAACTTGAATTCCCTTCGGTTGCATGTTGCTGTCAATCCTTCTGCTCGAATCTGATTCCTAAAAGCGCAGTCTCTGGATTGGCACGAACGACCTGGGCCCATCTGCTTTCTTCACCGATAATCGCCAGAATCTGACCATCTTGGACTACGTTGACTGCGTCTACGAGCAGCTCGACATGCTGTATAAAATAGGAGCACGCAACTTCGTGCTCCTGAACGTAGCACCTCTGGACTATGCCACGATGTATGCTTTGCCAAAGAACGGTGGCACTGTCGACACTCACTATTGGTCGAACGAGGACCAACACACTGTCAATGCGTACGAGCCTGTTTTCCGCTTGGTTCCCGAACTCTCAGCTCCTTCCCCCTCCCCCCCTCTCCCCCGATCTTTCCTTTCGTCCTGCAAAATTTCGCAAGATAGCAGGTGTGTGACTGATGGTTTCTGTCTATGAGTGAAGGGCCGACAGTGAACTTCAATGACACAGAACGCTCGTCAGCGAGAAAATGCGCCAATACGTTGCCCTGGTGAATGGGATCAGGTACAAATACCGGACCTCTAACGAGATCCTGATCACGGATCGATATCCCGCGAGCACGTTCACTATATACGACGTTCACTCGCTGGTATAGATACAACAATCTACCTCAGCCCCTCGATTCCCTGGATATCCCTCACTGACACGGATGTTTCTTCAATAGCTGAGTGACATATGGCTTAATCCCTCCAGGTATCTCAACGGCACGGCGCTACCTAGGTACTGGACGTAACATCTTCCATCGCTCAGTGCGGTAGCTCCTGTGCCAATTCATCTGTTGGAGACAGCTACATGTGGTACGACTCGCTGCATCCGTCGGAGCAGACAGACAGGATCATCGCCCAGGCGTTCGTGAACATTGTGAAAGGCAACGGGACGTGGAGCAAGACTTGGACATCGCCCACTGCATGATGTGCCACAGGGAGGATTGAGTGGGGCAGCGGAGTGCAGGTGTCGTGTCTCCCCTGCCTGCTCGCGTATGAGGTTCGTCCAATTACCAATACATTGCCATGCTGCTTATCATATGATGCCGCAAACGCGACAAATGGTGAAATCAGTCGTCAATCGCACGAGACGAGGTCAATAATAAGGTGCTTGTTTGGACTCCCCATGTCAGATCGCACGGGCTACCGCTGTCGGCCCCCCTTATTATCACTTTTCTTTATCCGAAACAGAAGAAGGAGACGTAGGAAAAGGATTCCGACCTCGCAAACTCCAACAAACCTCCTTCGGGTTCCTTTATTTCCAAATTGGGGCCCCGGCCGGTTTGCCATCATCTTCCCCGCATGTTGACAGCACTAGGAAAACCACGGCAGCACACCCGGGTCGATCTTGTTTGATGCGTGCTGTTGGAACTCAAGATTGATTCCTGCCGACTACGACCTCGCATATCCCCGCCTCGTACTGCTAGAGAAAATCCCGAAGTCGTGGACGGTGCCGTTGAAAAGCCAGTCAGTCAGTCAGTCAATCTCCCATATCACCACGGAGCCTCCTCGGGATTCCCGACGCCGGAGCGCCGCCACCATGTTAAACGGCTCCGAGGTCGCCAAGCACAAGTCCACGGACTCATGCTGGCTTGTCATACACGGGAAAGTATACGATGTCACCAGTTTCCTAGACAAGCACCCAGGTGGACGCACGATCCTGCTGAAGCAAGCCGGGGCGGTGAGTACCACGGTCCAACCGCACGCGTAGAGAGAGCGAGCCCATGGCTAACGTCTTGGCCCAGGACGCCACGCCCGAGTTTGACAAGATTCACTCGGAAGATGTCGTCGAGGACCTGCCCGGCGGCAGTTGTCTGGGCGAGCTGGACCCGTCAACCGCTGGCGCCCTGAATGTTCCGCCGGCGGTGGCGGTGACGGTGACGGGCGACGCACCGGCCGTCGCCGCCCACAGCAAGGAAGTGCTGCCCCTGGCCCTGTGCGTGCGGGCGACGGACTTCCGGCCCGAAGCGCAGAAGGTGCTCAGCCCGCGGGCGTGGATCTACATCACGAGCAGCGCCAACTCGGGCCAGTCCTTCGAGGGCAACATCGACTCGTGGTCGCAGGCGACGTTCCGACCGCGGGTGCTGCGGAATGTAGCCAGCGTATCCGCACGCACGTCGATCCTGGGCCAGGCTGCCATCGTGCCCTTCTACGTCTCCCCGATGGGCACCATGGGCATGTCACACCCCAACGGCGAGTTCGAGCTGATGCCCGGCTTGGTGCGCAAGGGCGTCCACGCGGTGATATCCACGGCAAGCTCGAAGCCCCTGGAGAAGATCATGGACAGCTACGAGCACGAGATCGCGAAAGTGGGCGGGAAGGACAAGAGTCCGTCTAGATTGTTCTTCCAGCTGTACATCCCGGTAGATAGGCACAAGGCCATCGCGCTGATACAAAAGGTCAAGGCGGCCGGGTACAAGGGGCTTTGGATCACAGTCGACACGCCAACCCTCGGAAAGAGGACCCAGGACCGTCGGAGGCAGGCCGAGGAGGCCTTGGAAGACGGAAGAGACCACAGCACCACCACCACACCGGTTGGGGCGGACAACAACGAGAATGAGTTTGCACCGGCCGTGGGGGCCCGACCGGTCCCGGGACAGATCAGCCCGACGATATGCTGGGAAGATCTCGAGTGGATCAGAGAGGAATGGCCTGGTCCAATCGTCCTGAAGGGCATCCAAACCGCTGAAGATGCGCGACTGGCAGCCGAATATGACTGTCAGGGGATTTTGCTCTCCAACCACGGAGGACGGCAGCAACACAGTGCCCCGAGTGCCCTGGCCACGCTGCTTGAGATTCGGACGTACTGTCCAGAGGTCCTCGAAAAGCTGGAAGTATACCTGGATGGTGGGTGCCGTGACGGCGCTGACATACTCAAGGCGCTGGCTTTGGGCGCCACGGCGGTTGGGATCGGCCGACCTTTCCTTTATGCCATGGCTGCCTATGGATCACAAGGCGTGGAGAAGTTGATAGACAGTGAGTGCTGGCCTTACCTGATCTGAATCCCAGTGGAGATATCACTAATTATGTGTCTGCAGTTTTATCGGAGGAGGTGGCTCTGGGTATGGCGTTGCTCGGCGTGACGTCTGTCGATCAGTTGCGTCCAGAGATGGTCAACGCCCAAGCACTTCTCAATAACATGTGGAGACCTGAGATTCCGTCTATCTTGAGCCGGCTATAAGGGGGATGTTTTGCAACGCTTTGTACGAATTATTGTCCCGGTTTTGGTGTTGGCACAGTGGCAAAATCGTGACCGCGTCGACGAAAAGCCCGGCCCCTGACGTTTTCCTTCAGTGTGTTTTACTTCCCCTTACTGCACACTGGCTAGCACCAGAGGACACGTGAGATACCTATATAAGTAGACAGCATGCGGAATAGAGACTCAGCAGTTCAGAATATTTGATGAAACAGTATTATGTGCAAGCTCAGCAGGTGTCGGGGGAGGAGGGGGCCGGATCTTTTTCCACATGCACATGCGTCTTGGTGCTGATATGATCCAAAGCTTCTATGTTCTCCGGTGCTGATGACTGTTGATATCAACATGTGACACAGTTGACGACTGACGACGCTCTCAACGATGGCTCCACGAGCTGAGTCGCCGACTTTGGCATAACAGCGCGAGAAGCTGCAACCTAATGGCGTTAAGACAGCTAAATCCTCACATCCGAAAAGCCACTGACGTCCTATTAGATCTATCTCGACTAAGTTATCCCGATCTGGCTGCAGAGAGATCCCGACGAGGGCCACCCACACCCATATCTTTGTCGCCGCTCTGATAGAGAGATTAGGGTCCAGAGAAGCGAATCGACCGAGATGGTATAAGAAGTCAAGCCGTCTGGAAGGTTCCACGACTTGCGTCTGCGTGTCAAGGCTGAGACTCTCTGCGCCCTTTTTTACCTCAGTCGTGTCGAGTCGGTTGTCATACCCTGGGGCCGTGGCAAGATGAGGGCTACTCAAGTGTGGGCGAGGCGATTCCACAGCTCGCCAACCTCACCTACCGAGCACAAAGATTCACGGCTGGCGGACAGAACTTCTCCCACGGCTGCCTCGTCGCCATGGACCAGTCCCTCACCATCGGGTCCAACGGATCTCTGGCCTTCAGCAGTCCTTCCTACTTTCTTCCGTCTCTCACCATCACAGACATCGAGCTGGTCGTGTCCGGATCGTCCTTTCCCTGTGAAGGAAGTTGGAATGGCGACTGGGCCGGTGACCGGAACTTTGATGCAGCTGCTAGGTGTATATTGGACATGTGCCTGCATGGTAAGTTGCCTGTCGCAGCATTTTCGATGCTCTTCAGAAGATTTCTTCTGACGTTGAAATAGGTCCCCGCCAGCTGCTGGCTGAGCCCAAACGCTGCTGTCGACACATATGTTGATATGAGCACAAACAACGCTGCAAGTATTGAGGCCGCAGCTCAGTATTGGGTGACGCTGAGTGCTGTTGCGGTTGGCTTCATCTGTGTCATCTGCGCGCTTGCTTGGTGGCACCAGCGAAGGTTGAGGAAGATGTTCAGGGACGAGGCTGATAGCTTGGACGAGGACTCCCGTCCACTTCGACCAAGTTTTGAGGCCGTGGGTGTCATTGAAGGAAGAGACGTAGACGGACCATCACCACCAGAAGTTGAACCCAAAAGCTCGACGAGGTTAGATACAAAGATGGAATAGTTGACTGTGTCGCAGGGAAAGAGGTACGAAGGAGGTAGATGTAAACAACACGTTGAAAACAATCTTACTGTACTCCAGGCGCTTCAGTGGCGTAGAAATGGGAAGTTTTACCAAGCATCAAGCATAACCCGGCTGTCCGGAACGTCCGAGCCCGGGGTTTATTCTGGGGCTACTCAGCGCCCAATTGTTGGAGCAACTCCGGCAACATGTAGTGCCTATCAAGGGCTCGATCCTCCGGTACGTATCGGCCATTAGACGAACGGGGTTGAGCAAGTGTATACATGACAAGTCCGGCATAGCACAACAGAGACATTCTTGCCCATGGCTGAGAATACGAACTCAGGCTTTGCACACGATGAGCTCAAACGCGCCAATACGCCCCGAGCGGACGACGATAGCAGGGTCACTCGAGATCCCTCGAATGTTGAATGGCCTCTGGCAACTAGCTGGCGGCCACGATCAGGATGTTGATATCGCCAGTGCTTCAACTTCCATGGACAGCCTGTGAGACATAGCAGCATCCTTGGTGAGAGATTGCGAAGCTAAACATGAATTGCAGCATAGAGACCGGTCTGGACGGCTTCGACATGGCCGATCATTATGGCGACTCAGAACTGGTCGTAGGCCACCACAACGCCCGCGCCCGCTCCAAAACGACCGCCTTCACCAAATGGTGTCCAGCCGAGAACGGCATCAAGACCTTCGAGAACGCAGAAGCCGCTGTTGATCTCGCCCTTGGAAGGATGGGCCAGAAACAGATCGCTCTATTACAGTACCACATCTGGGACTACACGAACGATACCTATATCCACAACCTCACGCACCTCGCCCGTCTCCGTTCCCAAGGGAAAATAGCCCACATAGGTCTGACCAACACTGACGCCGCCCACCTGAAACTCCTTCTGGACACGGGCTTCCCCATCGTGACCAACCAAGTCTCCTGCTCCGTGCTGGACCGGCGCGTCGTGACCGGACAGCTCAACGACCTCTGCGTTACCCAGGACGTCGGGCTTCTCTGCTACGGGACGCTTCTCGGTGGCTTTCTGTCCGAGAAATGGCTCGACCAACCCGAGCCCAAGGATATGGAGGCGCTTAACTGGTCGCTTCGAAAATATCTGCGTTTCATCCACGCCGCGGGCGGCTGGGGACCGTTTCAGACAGTGTTGAAGGCGCTCGATATCGTGGCGAAGAAACATGGCGTCCCGATCGCGACTGTTGCGACGAAGTGGGTACTAGACATACCAAGTGTTAAGGCTGTGATCGTAGGTGCAAGGCTCAACGAGCAGTCAAGGGCGTACGCGGAGAAGAACCTGCTTGCGTTCTCCCTCCAGTTGGAAGAGGAGGATAGAAGTATGATTCTCAAGGCACAAGAGGGACTGAAGGATATTCCCGGGGACTGCGGCGATGAGTACCGCCGTCCGCCATTCTTGACGGCCGCCGGCGATCTCAGCCACCACTTGAAGGGGACGGACCAGGCACGCGAGGTAAGAGAGGCTATTGCAAAGGGGCAGAGGGTCGAGTACCTGACGGGGAGCAAGTGGGAGCCTATTTGCGTAAGTACCTACTTGCCATCTTCAGATCCTCCATCACAGTGACTGACTGACATTCTCCCAGGGCTACTCCCGCGCCGTGCGCACAGGATCCCACATCCACATCTCAGGCACAACCGCCAATGCACCACCCGGGATTCCATCACTCTCCCACGTGGGAGGCCTCTCAGCCAAAAGTCAGACGGTCTGGATACTGGACACCATCGAGGCCTCACTCAAAGCCTTAGGCTCGTCGATGAAGGACATCGTGAGAACGCGGGTGATGCTGCAGAATGCGAAGGACGCCGAGGAAGTGAGCGAGGCACACGGCTGGGCGATGCAGTGTGCAGGCATCTTGCCGGCGAACACGCTCGTGCAAGTGGGCTTATACGAGGAGCAGTTCCTGGTAGAGATAGAGACGTGGGCAGAGGTCGGGACTGCTGAGCAGGGTGTGTTGCAGGTTCTCAAATCCTAGTGGGACAGAGTAGGCTCGTGACATGAGCGATAATCTATGCGTTCTGACAGTAAACATGCTGGCTTTACTCCCGGATGACGCCTTCTGAAAGAAAAACAAGAAAAACCGATGGATATTCTGCTGCTCCCCAACTGAAAAGGTTTATGTTTTTGAGAGCCACGCTGTCAAACCGTACCTCACCACCCGAGCCCTGTTCTTCTTTCTTCGTGTCGGCTGTTGCCAGATGACTTCGTCGGTATTCACCAGCCTCTCGATTGATGGAATTGATTGCCTGAGTTGCAATTCATGAAGAGCTTTGCAATCGGGACCCTTCGTCTTTACGGGACCCGTACTTGTGCTCGTTTACCTTGACCTGTCCTCGTATTTAGCAATCATCGCACCATTTCCGACCGATTCGTCATGCCAACAGGTCCGAATGTCTGTGATGTCCTGCCGCCCCAGCCAGATTCGACTTGTAAAATTCCCAAAATGACATACCATTGATCGCGTGGCAATCAGGACAACCCGCTTTTGCCTTCGTCTTCCGGTCCTCAGAGGTTTTGGTCGGGTTTCGGATTTGGTACTCATCGCAGTATCTCCAAATGCGGCCAACGGTCGAAGCGCCGCTCTTTCTGGACTGCGCTTAAGATCCTGCTCACCCAGTCGTATGTTGAGGAGTACCGGTATGACCGAACTCAATGGTTCGTTCGCCTACGCCAAGATACGATCCATGCTAACCTGTCTCCTCGGCGCCATCATCCTCGCCCTCGTTGCCTTCCTCGGCGGTGTGCTGGTCGACCATGTCCTGGTCCTGATTCTCCGCATCCACGTCCATGGTATGATCTTCCTCATGCTCCTCCTCTTCCTCCTGCTCGTCATCCCCATCCTCGCTCCCACCACTAGACGTACTTGCCGCCCTCGAGTCGGCAGCCACCGAGTTATCAACGCTCCTTCGCAGGTTTGGGAACATCAACGCTGGGGGTATATCCTGATCGTAATCATCGGGCACGTCGCTGAGGTCGCTCTCATCGTCGGCATCGTCGTGGTCAGGTCTCGGGCTCGCCGTCTCGCTCTCGTCCGCTCCGTCTTCATCGCCTGCCTCGTCGCCGCCTTCACGTTTCTCATCAGCCTCGCTCTCGTCTCGCATCTCGGTGTCACCCTCTCCACCCTCACCTTCACTATCCTCACCGCTGTGGCGGGCTCCCGCGCCGTTCTTGCCAGACGCCACACTACCGCGGCGTGACTTCAGGCCGTTCGACCGCTCGCTGACGGCAGACTTCGGCGGTGGCTGCTCGGAGGCCCGCAGCACAGCCTGCTCGGCCTTGCGCAAAATGTCGGCGCGTCGTACGCCGACGAGCCTGCGGCGGACGACACCTCCCTGCTCGCCTGTGTTGGAGGTGGACCTTTCCATCTTCTCGCCAGCAGCGGAGCCAGAGGGCGCTTCACTGGTTGCGCGACCAGCTTCATCTTTCCTGTCGAGACCATTTGGATGCAACAGACTATGAAACTGGTCCTTGTCAGTCTGGCCATTCGTCTCCAAGCCTTTGATACGATTGCGCTCCTCAATGACCTTCGAAGGTTCCGGTCCAGGGAGCTCGTTAACAATGCTCAAATACAGCACAGAGTAGCAATCATTGATGAGGTCGTCAATCATGCCCGCCTTCATGAGGCCGCCGTTCAGCTTCTTCAACTCGACGGTCTCCTTCATGGCATTGAGCGCAGGGTGGTCTCGGTCGTCTTTGCCAGCCCACACGCTGACTCGCTCTGCCAGGATCTCGAATTCATCGGGGCTCATATTCTTGAAAACATCTTCCTCGACGGGAGGAATCTTGTAGCTATGCCGCAAAAGCCTGGTATATGCTTGCACGCAAGCGACCCAGAGGTCATTGAAGTGGTAGAAATCCGCACCCTTCTTCCGGATCTTCCTCAGAAGTGCTTCCATGTTCACACGGTCGCTCGTAACCGTCAGCAGTCTCACGATGTAGCGTACATACTGCTCTGTGAAGACATGGTGCCGCCCGGGGCGTTCGGCATCGCACTTCCACACATTGATGGCCATCGTCTTCGTCACCATGTGTTCTCGCAGTATCCCGAAAGCCGCTTGAGCTTCGATGTACTGGCTCGTGGTGTCATCCTTCTCGGGCTCATAGACCATGCGAGCGTGTCTCATGATGATCCGGTGCTGCCAGTGCGACTTGTCTTTATCACGAAGATGGCGCAAGACCTCGACGACGTATTCGTCCCACTCGTCGGCTTCAATTGTAACCTTCTCGCCCCGTCGAATTGCGTAGGGCTGTCGCTGGAGAATATCGGCGGCCTCTTGAGGGGCCATCTCGTCACGACTGACGAGCTTGTGCAGGATAGAGACAATCTTGTAATGTGGCTCCAGAATTGGGTCTTGTCCATGGCGAGGCTTGGGGAGCGTGGACACTACCTCGATCGTCTTCTCAAGGGAGTTGACAATCTTCTGAATCGTCGGCCTTGCGTTCTTGTCTTTCAAACTCAGAGTGTCAACCGGTTTTTGATACATCTTCCAGAGACACTTGGACACCATGTAAGGGCTCTTCCAGTCCTTTGGCCTTCCCTTCATGGTCCTCCTGAACAAGACAGCTGCGTATTTCCAGACCTCGAAGTCAGTCATTTCCTTGTGGAGGAGCTTCTTGAAAGTTCCGCTGCCATTGGCTTCAGGGTAGAACCGGGCGTAGTCGCCGTGCCGGAAAGGCTCCATTGCAAAAGGCTCCCGGCTTGACGCATACATGCGCATGGCGAAGTTGTAGTACAGCTGGCAGATTTTCTCTTCATCCTCTTTGCTTTCGGGGTGCCAAAAGTGGGAGTGAGACAATGCCAGAGTATAGCAATGGATCGCCTGACGCTGAAACTTGAGCAACTCGTTCCGTTCCTTGTTCATCTTGTCAGCCGACCACAGAACTGCTTCATCCAACTCATAGTCGAAGCACTCCGCCAGCCGGAACCAAGCTTCCCACATGTCAGGGGTGAACTGGAGTTGTAAGCGCAAGAAGGTCGCGCCGATGCGCAGATCATCCGTCGCACCTGGAGTTTGACGACGATTCAAGTCGACGCCCTTGAACTTGGTGAGCGCTATCATCCCAAGTAAGAAGAACCAACCATGCTTTGCGAGAGAGGCTTCAGCCGTATTGACGGTCATAGCATCAAGCGGTACAGTGCCATCAAACGCTTGGTACAACCGGAGAGGGTGTATGGGTTTCTTGATATACTCCTGGAAGTTGCGAAGGTTGTGAATCATGGGAGTGGTGGACTTGGCCTGGCCAATGGCTCCTTGCATATGCTCGATGGTGTTCTTGAGGTCTGATTTGAGCAGATCCTTCATCGACATGCGGTTTGCCAGCATCATGACATTTTCCACGAGCTGCATCGCTTGGCGTTTCTCGAGCTTCTCTGGCGCACAACCGTGATCTTGGACCTCCCAGATACCAACACCCAACTTGAGTCCGTGTAAGTCGTAAAGAACCTGTCCCAGGTAGTCCTCCCAATTCTCTATATTCTTTTGTTTCAACAGCTCGATCCGCATCATCTTCAAGAAGACCTTGTTGGAAGAGCTGCATGCTTTTCGCAAGCCGAGAACTTGATGGACAGCACTGAGAAAATCGGCGAGATCGTTGTCGGGAGTCTTGAAAACGGACACGTTCTGATGGATGCCCACTTTGATCAAACAGTACTGCAAGGTCCAAACCCTAACTTGAAGATCTCGCAAATTCTCGAGCAACTCATTGAAATTAGAGGTTTTTGATGGTGCTGCAGTGATTCCGAGCGTGAACTCATCCTCCTGCATGACAGCAACATGGATGAAGCAGCTCAGCCTAGCCAGAGCGGCTGAAGTAGTTCGTAAATGATCCTCGTCGATGATGTCGAATGCAGTGTTATCATTCAGGGCCAACGACAGTGCAGACACCATCATGTCGTGGATGGACCTCGTATGTTTCATCAGAAGTATTCTCCGTGAGTCTTGTGGTGTGTTCAAGTAGGCCTCGCTGTCCATGTCGTTGATGACCATCTCAATACTCTTGAGGAGACATGAGAATTGTTTTGTGGTGTAATTAATCGTACCGTAGGCATCACTCAGGCGAGACCATAGAAGGAGTCTCAGATCGGTGTTGCTGGCAAGAAGGAACTTCCACAGGTCCTTTAGGCCTTGGCTGGCACACTCCTTGATCGAAACCTTGGAAGGCCTCTCCGCACCCATCTTCTCTTTGTCTGTTGCAGGCTTCTCATCAGGTGTAACGAACACGGCTTCTGGATTCAAGACAGGTTCCAAGGTATCGATGACTGCCACAGGGTCGGATACCTCCTCCCGAAAGAGGCCAAGGAAGAAGTCCATGGTTGTGAGTTTACTGATCTCTCGATCAGCCTCAGCAGACGAGATCTCAGGCATCACAGCATTGTTCGGCAGCTCGATCTTATTGTGTCCCGTGGCTGCCAGGTAGTCCCGCAGACTGTGCCAGCAGGCAAGTATGTGATCTCGTGCGGCTCCCTCGGCCAGAGTGGTCGAGAAGACACAAGCCCACAGAAATCGTAGAGACAGCTCAATGCCAGAATCACTTGGCCGTGACTGGCTCAGCTCTAAAGCCAGGTCTAACCACCGACTCAGCCGGCTCTTCGTGCTTAGTCTGATGGACTGGTCGACACGACTGTTCGGGTTGGTGATGCGTTCGTATACGTCAAGATAGACCTCGAAGAGCATCTGGACGAGGTTGTCCAGTTCAGCTAACCGAGCATCTTCGCCGTCGTTCCTGCGAACTTGAGCAATCTCGTACTGAACTCTCTCATGTATGGGCTCATCAAGGTGGCTGATGACTTGGACCACTGCAGTCTTAAGCTGGTCGGACCACTTCTTGGAAGTGTAGCTTCGTGACATGATAATGATCCATTCAAAAGCCACGTCTTGGGTGGGCAGCCAAGACGTGTTCACCTTCTTCACAAATGCCTTGAGACCCGTTGACTCCTCGAAGCTGGCTGTTTCAGATACACGCTGTGCACCCGCCTTTGTGTGCTCCAGAAAAGTACTCATGCCAAGAGCAGTCGTCTCCGCCTTGGTGAGAAAAACACTCGCCACCTCGTCGTCGTATGAGACCAACGAATCTCGCAGATCAATACTTGCAGTATGTGTGAGTTTTGACGTCCTTTCTTCCAATGCACCTGAATCGATAATTTCTCCTATCCTGTCGACAGTGAGCTTGTCTGTGACTCCGAGGTTCTCGAGGATGTTCTTCGTCAGTTGGAAGAGGTTCTGGTCAGCACCTTGGAACGGCTGCAGTTGTGCAGCCCGTAAAGTTGTCTCGTCAACCGCCTCTTCGGCAAGGGTGTCTCGTCTCCTGACACGCTTGGGACGTTTGGAGTCCCCGTTTTCTTCCTCGCCTACCTCCTGCAGACCAGCAACGGAGACTGAGCGCTTTCGAGATGGTAAAGACACACTCCGCTGCCGAACTTCTGCATTTGCACCATTGGATCCATTGAGACCATTCCCCGTCGGTGCGTCCTTGGCTGGAGTCTTCATCTCTGCCGGCGACTCTGCCGTTTGCTCCATGGCTGACTTTGGGCCCTCTTCAGAAACACCAGGTACGTCGGGTTGCTGGTCGATACCCATCTGAGCAGCGTCATCTTCCTCGTCCTGGCCCTCGGGAAGCCGAAGTACTATTGCCTGCCCAGAGAAGCCAGCTTTTTGGATGAATTGAACCAAGCGCATGCCAAGTTGTGCCCATGAGAGACTTGGGAGATCAATGACTGGTCTCGGTAGACTGACTTCCGTGGCCAATACCTTGCGAGACCCCAGCTCCTTTATTGGATTTGGTAGAAATGGGACAGGATCGATATGCCGCATCAATAGCGGTGGCATCTCCTTCTCCAGATATGCCTTCATCCCAGGGTGTGTCAGGGCAATGTCATCATCCAGAACGCGTAATTGGTCCTTCAGTTCTTCGCCAGCAAAACCCTCAGCCAGGGACGGGGGCTCCACGTCCACCACAGCCGGGTCATCGTCGAGTTCTATCGCGGCCTCGAGACAGTACCGACTCATCCTTGCACTGTTCAAGAACGCAGCCGTCCTTGCAGTCCTCCTCCACAGCTCGGCGTCTGAGGGATCCCGATCTAAGGCAGCATTGAAATCATCGATTGCTTTCCGGGCGTCATCGACGGCCTCAGACTGCTCCAGGACCTCCTTCGCGGCTGGCCCAGCTCGACGTGCCTTGTATTTAATCCTATCGAGGATGAACTGTCCATGGTTCTTGTAAGACAGGAACAAAGCCTGGGGGAGACTGGTCCCACTACTATCTGCGTAGGTTCCCGTGGCATCGAGGCCTGGGGCAAACGAGGATTCGAGGGGCAGGAACGGGTTCTGCTGTCGTTCGGTGCGTTCGTACTCGGTGGCGCTCTCGGGAAGCTTGAAGATTTCGGACAGGAAGAGCTCATCGTAGGCATCGGAAGCTTCGTTGAAGAATTGCGGGCCTTGCGCGTGGAGCTTGAGGGCGTTCTGGAAGCGCTTCAGAGCTTCATCTACCTGGGTCGAGTCAGTCGCAAAACATCCAGAGGCCGGAAGAAAGTTCGATGGGTACCTGAAGCTCTCTGGAAGTATCGATTTCCTCCTCGACGTTCTCCTCGGGCTCGAGGTTGATGGCTGAGAAGGCAGGCTGAGCGCATCGTGTCAGTCAGTACCGGTGTAGAGCAAGTCGCGTTACTGCAAGAGAGAAAGCGACTTGCCATAGTGTGTTTGCGTATCCGGAATAGCAACCCCGTATGATGCGGAAACAGATGTTCTCGAGTCTACCACATCCTATCTAGGTAATAAACCGATTATTGAAGAAAAACTGTATGGCCTGCCGTCAAAACGCAAACGGTTGCTTGATCGCAAACCACTTTACGCGACTGCAAGGCTGACACAAGATGCAATCCAGGATGATGCTAACAATTGCCTGCCGTGCACCATAATAATAATGGATCCCGATGCCTGATACCTACGGCAGGTACCTGATTAGGTACTTTGTACTTGGAAGCTCCGGCTTGCCAGGTAAGCTCCGAAGCTACCTGCTTAGGTACACACAGGACCCCTGCTGGTGTCTTTTCAAACTGTGCTTTCTGTTTAAAATCTCGTATTCATCTATCTACTTCGCATGCTGTTGTCGAAATACTACCAGTCCAACAGCCAGATGAGAACAATATCAAGTACAGAATCTCACTGAGGACTTTTGCTTGGGGACTATGTTCTTGAAAAGGGCGGTCATATAAAGAGATGTCGCACTCTTCCTTTTCTATCCAATCCACGGCACTGCAGATTCTCTAGAGAAAGGTTCGAGTGGCATGCAGTTATGTAAACCAGGGCGCACACAACATTTGGGAGCCAGGGAAATTTGTATCAGCTCTGGAGTCTGGAGATGCTCACTCGAGGTATGCTCACCCCCCCCCCCCCTGATGGTTGAGGACAGGGGTAGCTCCTCAAGAGCAGGGATCTTACATGTTGCAAGCATGATGACGTGGGTTGTCCTCCCTGCTTCAGCTACCTGCCTCACCTACCTCACCTTCCCCTACTCACCTACCTCATCATCATCGTCACCCTCTTCTAAACCACGTCTAACCTGAGGAGTCCACCAGTTTCTTTCCCAGTGGTCCTGCAGATCAGTTCTTCCTGTCCACTTTTCCGATCGATCCCTTCTGCATGCGCTGAAGCTCTCTGTTTTCGCAGCGAACATCCATCATGGCGACGTTGAGGAGCCTCTACCGATCAGATGACCGACCTGAGTTTAATACAAACTTCAAGTCAGTCAATAGCACTCATCTCCCATTGCAGTCTCTGGGCTGACTCTCCGTAGTGTCGACTATGTGATCCACTATCAGATTCCTCCCGAGGGTAAGGACCAGCCACCTCGACTTCCATTGTGTCGTACCTCCCAGTTTCAGACAGACCGTTGACTTCATACCAACAGAAAGCACCAAAGCCGAAGCCGCCTTCGTCCAACTCATCGAGGCCCTTACGAGTGTCGGTCTGGCCACCGAGGTCCGGCGAGGAGACGGCTCGTCGCTCCTGGTGTTCGTCAAGATCGCGTCGGAGAATCTGCTCAAGCAGCAGATTTATCGATACCGAGTTCAAGACTGGCTCTACGGCGTTCGCACCTCAGCCCCGAGCAAAAAACTGAATGCGTACTTCGAGGATGAGCCCGTCGTCGAGGCCGAGCGGCTGAGGATGGTGTACCTCCTGATCACAAAACCGAGAGCTGAGGGAGGTGCGGGCGTGACACCGCGCCTCGGACACTGGAAGTGGGTCAATTCGGTGTTTCCCCTTCACAACCATGCCTTCAACCGCCAGTGGCTCAAGCAATGGAGTCAAAAGTACTTCCTGGATGACAACGACATCAACGAGATCCGAGACAAGTTCGGGGAAAAGGTAGCTTTCTATTTCGCCTTCCTGCAAAGCTACTTTCAGTTCTTGTTTTTCCCGGCGGCATTCGGCTTCGGTGCTTGGCTCATCCTCGGCCAATTCTCGTTGTTCTATGCCATAGTGAACTGTCTGTGGTGTGTGGTCTTCTTCGAGTACTGGAAGAAGAAAGAGGTTGACCTGGCGGTCCAATGGGGCGTGCGTGGCGTGTCCAAGATCCAACACCCTCGGACAGAGTTTCAATTCGATCGCGAGACTCGGGACCCCATCACTGGAGAGATCACCAAGGTCTATTCCCCCCTAAAGCGGCTTCAGCGCCAGCTTCTGCAGGTGCCGTTCGGCATCGCCTGCTTGCTGGTTCTCGGAAGTCTCATCGTATCATGTTTCTCAATCGAGATCTTCATCTCCGAGGTGTACAATGGCCCACTCAAGCAATACCTCGTGAGTGTCTCATCCCTCAATTCAGTTCTGGCCTTGGCTAACACGATACAGGTGTTCCTGCCTACTGTTCTCCTTACAATATTCATGCCAGCGTTGACTGCGGTCCTTACGAACCTGGCCCATAAACTCACAGCACATGAGAACTACGAAACACAGGATTGTAGGTTCTTGTCCAAGGCAGTTTCCATGCTTGGTTGCTGACATGAGATAAAATTCAGCACACCAGGCTGCCTTCGTTCAGAAGATATTTGTAATCAACTTCGTGGTCTCCTACCTTCCAATCTTCCTGACGGCATTCGTATACGTTCCCTTCGCCAAAGTCTTGGTGCCGTATCTCGACGTTTTCCAAGTCACGGCCCAGCATTTCACCGCGAATGGCAAGGTGGAGACCAAGGCCTTCCAGATCGATCCTGATCGGCTCAAGAAGCAAATCATCTACTTCACCGTGACGGCTCAAGTCGTGAACTTCCTTGTCGAAGGTATTGTACCCATCGTCAAGCGGAAGATCTTCAAAGCAGTGAAAGAGGTGCAGACCGAGATCACGCAGAAGAATGGCCAAGAGCAGCATAAAGATCCTGAGGAAGAAACAGCTTTCCTTGTTCGTGTTCGAAACGAAGCTGAGTTGGACGAGTATGATGTGACAGTGGATTATAGAGAGATGGTGGTACAATTCGGCAAGTCGCACGCTGAACTCGTCCTTGATCAATTACTAATCCTGCTCTTTTAGGTTACCTGTCCTTATTTTCCGTCGTCTGGCCCCTAACAGCCTGTTCATTCCTCATCAACAACTGGGTCGAGGCTCGGGCCGATGCAATGAAGATTGCCATCAGCAGCAAGAGGCCGATTCCATGGCGATCTGACTCCATCGGTCCCTGGTTGACCTCACTGGGCTTTCTTTCCTGGTTGGGAAGCCTGACAAGTGCGGCACTCGTGTTCATCTTCAACAGCGATCCATACGGACCGGACGGTCATCCTTCCAACATTAAGTTGTGGGCATTACTACTCAGTATTCTTTTCGCGGAGCACCTCTATGTGGTCGTCCAGTTCATCGTCCGGTACGTGGTCAGTACCTTGGACAGCCCTGGACTACAGAAGGAGCGAGCGGAACGATTTTCCATGAGGAAGTTCCATCTCGAAGAGACACTTGGCGAGGAGTTTGCGGAGAGTGCATCCGAGGCAAACTTCACAGGTGGAGAAAAGATCACGAGAGCAGCGCTGGAGGAGGAAGCCCGCCGGGCCTCAGTCTCTGGCCAGGAAGGACCAGAGCAGGCTTTCTGGCAGAGACAGCGCGGTGCAGCGGAGACCATCCAGATTGGGCGAGGGCTCATCTCCGAGGCAGTCGCAGCGAACAAGACGAAGTCACAATAAGTCCCCAGGCGCCTCAGCTGCCGCGAACCAAACGTTAACGACAACTGCATGCGGAGGGTAACTCCAATTGCTGTACGAAGAAGAAGGGACACTGATGAGCAACAAGTATCAAAATGGGCTCACTGGTAGACGGACTGCATTCAGCTGGATGATTGCTCATGTATCACTTCGCCGCGCCCAGAATCAATCGGCATGTCTACTTCATACCCACATAAGTATCAGCCCCAATAGATAGATACAGAGGCAATGGCTCCCAGCTGTTCCGAGTATGTCAGGAAGCTTTGCCCGAGACGTCAAATCAAGCTTTCTCGAGCTTTCTTGGAGCCAGGGGCCTCGAGGTCAGCCGTCCCATGTCTGCCACTGTTGACAAACCGATGAAAGCCGATTTTGTTGGTCGGGTATCGTAAAGACACATACTTCGTAAATAGCTTGGACATACTACTACTACCTACAGAGTACGTTGCCCGCCTACACACTCGTGCCCGCATGGATGCAGACCTGACAGGCACACAACCATTAGCAGGCATACGGGGGACCTTTCTTTCATCAGTCGTTGGTCTTTCGATGGCTTGGCTTACTTGTCCCTGCCCCTGCTTCGCCGTGAACATGCAGCCAATCCGTCACTTCAGCCCACAACTGCTGCCGGTAATCATTTTGCGTACGAGAAGGGGAGAACAGCCATTCGGTAGGCCAGCCCTCCCCTCATAAAACCCCTCTGTTCTCCAGCAGCATATCCTTTGGTACTGTAGGCGACAACGAGGCGTTCGTCGACCACGGGTCGGGGCAACATCCGTCCAGCTTCGGAGACTTTCGCAATAGTTACATGTATGTATTCGTCATCGGCTTTGCCATTATGTTTGGCTTCACGTCAGGAGCGTTCATAGGTCACTCCGGCGCGCTTCCCGTCTCGGTGTCGCCCGTGCGCGAGATCGGCTACCGGCTGGGCGTGGTCTTCCTCGCCATCTCTCCATCACGGCCCTCACCATGGGGCCCATCGGCGGAGCCATCCTGCAGAGCTCCGCCAACGGCTGGCCCAACGTCAAGATCTTTGACGGCGTCATGTGCCTTGCAGGGTCGGCGATTGTTCTAATATCGAGGTTGCTATATACCGGGAGGCAACTTCTCAAGGTGTTTCGAATGGGGGGAAGGGGGTGGGAAGTTCGCCAAATCAATGGAGACATTCTGACATGACTTCAGCAACGGTGGTCGTTTTCGTCAACGATGGTCTCGCCATGTAAGGCCGTTGACGCCGTTTTACAGCTGCTATATTGGCGGTCAACTCAAGGGTGAGATTGTTCGAGTCGGGGAAGCTGAAGTTTGAGGGAGCGTTAAGGTCCTCGACTGTGGCTTTCAGGAGGTAATCCGCAGTGTTAGGATGTGTCTAGCGGTGCTATTCTCCTCGGGGTGAGAGCTGAGGGGATAGATAAAGAGTTGCATAGAGGGGAGGTATTATTACGGGTCTGGACTTGTAGTAGTAGCAGAAGCGACCGCACGGCGGGAGTGTATTTATTAGCTTGTTTCTCGTCATCCGGGACAGAGACTTAGATTCTTTCCTCATCATCATCAATTTCATCACAGTTTGGCTGGTCCAATAACAAACTGTAGGGTTAGTATGACCCTAACCCTAGTGGACTGGCCTATGCTCCCTACGGTCGCATTTACATAGTACCTCTCTACCTCTACACGGTTTAGTAGTTTTAGCCTTTGTTGTTTGGCCAGCCAAACTGGGATAAATTGATGATGAAGAGAGGATTTAGACACTCCGTCCGGGTCGTGACGAATCAGCTATAATCACACCGCCATACCACCATCGCTCCTGCCACTACTACACCTTCTGTACAGCGTAGCTAACACAGACCAAACCTTATATCCACATTCGCCCTGTGACAGCCTCGATGTGACCCTATCTGCTCACCCCTCTGCCCCTCTACTCTACCCACGCCGAACTGGTGAGACTTCATAGAAAAGAATGCTGATAAGACAGCAATCTACTGGGAGAACAGATACAAGAGTGTTGTGGACAAAGCCATCGGGGATTTGGTATTAGCACCGTTTAGAGATATTGTAGCCCAAGGGAACGCCGCGATCGGCAACACAGCAAAAGCTGGCAATGATGGCCCGTGCAAGGCGGCGCAGAGTCTGGTGAAGGAAGCAGAGTGGGCGCTCAAGAAGATCGAGCCGTTGTGCCGGAAGATGTACGAGGACTTTGGCTCTGCGTTTGTGAATGCGTTGAAGGATGACGGTAAGAGTGCTTTTGTTACGGTGTATTTACGGTGTACTTTACACGGACTGACGAGGCTGCAGAGGAGATATCGCCGTTTGTCGAGCAGCTGAACGACCTGCTCTACGATTTTGAGGATTATGTCGAGGTCGACAACTTCGAGGCTGAGAAGTTCTTGGAGCTTCAGGCGCTATCGAGGAAAGCAGCTCCTGCTATCTCCCATAACTTCACACGGATGAAACTTGAACCTCCTCGAGTGGAAGAGGACCGAGATAAGACGTCTTCGCCAGCGACTTTCGGGCCTACGGTCATGGTGAGGCATCCTTCATACGAGGTCATTTCACAGTGTGGAGAGCCCCTCCCATACCCGGAGGACGTAGAGGGAGACAGGCAAGTGGAGTACTCCATGCCATGGCCAGAGGTATCTCCATCTCTCCAGTTGCCGACCGTCCAAGAGGAGGAGTCCCCACCACCTCATGCTCCCTTGCTGGATCCATGGTCGCAGCGCTCTCAGGATATAGAGGAAGGCCTTGAACTAGTAGGCCAACGGCGGGAGACCATCACTTATTCCGACTCCGCGATCGGCTCGCCTAGTAACCATGATCAGACTGCCCTTGGAGGCGAAGCAGCGAGGGAACAAAGTATGGGACCATGGACTTTTCGTATGCGTACCTAGAAGCGATCTCTCCGCGCTCAATACTATGTATGTACAGCTCCTTTTGCGACATGGCTGTTGTTGACGACGACGATCTCGGCGGGATGCGATGCAGGGACCATGTGTAGACCACGGAACCCTGCCTCGCCTCGGGTGAAAGCAGCGCGGGGAAATCCATCGTGGAACCCTGGAACCCTGCCTACTAGTGTACAGGGGTATCGACGGTCCAACGGCTTGGGTTCCATTAATAAGGCAATCCAGCCCCAAGATCCTTATAGCCTACTTTGTACCTACCTACTTCTGTCGTTCCCAATCGTCAGTGACGCCATTCATTTTCGGCACGCACGGTAAACCAGTATAACCGTTCCTAGTGTCCGAATTCAAGTTCACTGCTCCTCACCAAGATCCCGACAAGACTCCGGGTATATCAAATCAAAGTGCTCCGAGTACATACATAGTAACTCGTCACAGTCTCTCTTTACACTTCACCACACACCTGGGTGAGAGAATTCTTTGCTTTACTCGCTCTATAACTTCTGTTTTGTTCGAGAGCCGCGCCGGATCACCCGGCGAGACAACCATCGCATTGGAAAACTCGGTGGGGCCACTATCTCATTCACAAAATGGTCTTGACGGGCGCCGAAGTAGCCAAGCACGGCAACAGGGAGGACTGTTGGGTCATCGTCCATGTGCGTCCAGAATACCCGCCCCCCGCTGTCTCGGCCTCGAGACGCGATTTCTGACCTACTACAGGGCAAGGCATACGATGTGACGGAATTCTTACCAGAACACCCCGGTGGTCCCAAGATCATACTCAAATACGCTGTAAGTCTAGATCTACTCCGCCCAGAGGCTGCCAAACTGGAAGTAGGTCTGACACGCGGCTTATGTGGGTTAGGGCAAAGATGCCACCGAAGAATTCGATCCCATCCACCCTCCAGATACCCTGGACAAGTATCTGGACAAGTCGAAGCACCTCGGTGATGTGGACATGAAGACGGTCGAGAAGGAGGAGAAGGAGGAGACCCCCGAGGAGAAGGAGAGGCAGAAGTTGATTCAGACCATGCCGCTGCTGGAGCAGTGCTACAACCTTATGGACTTTGAGGCGGTGGCAAGACGAATCATGAAGAAGACGGCTTGGGGCTACTACTCGAGCGCAGCGGACGACGAGATTGTGAGGACCTCTTCTGCCACGAAACAGACGGCGGCGATAGGCCAGGTATGCTGACAAGCCAAACAAACACACAGACCATGCGCGAGAATCACGCTGCCTTCCACAGGATATGGTTCCGGCCGCAGATCCTCGTGGACGTCGAGAAGGTCGACTTCTCGACCACCATGCTCGGCACCAAGGTCGACGTGCCCTTCTACGTCACCGCGACGGCGCTCGGCAAGCTGGGCAACCCGGAGGGCGAGGTGGTGCTCACGCGCGCGGCCAAGAAGCACAACGTGGTGCAGATGATCCCGACGCTGGCGTCGTGCTCCTTCGACGAGATCATGGACGCGGCCGAGGGCGACCAGGTGCAGTGGATGCAGCTGTACGTGAACAAGGATCGCGAGATCACGCGCAAGATCGTGCAGCACGCCGAGGGGCGCGGGTGCCGGGCGCTCTTCATCACGGTGGATGCGCCGCAGCTGGGACGGCGAGAGAAGGACATGCGCAGCAAGTTCACGGACCAGGGCAGCAACGTGATGAGCGGGCAGTCGGTGGACAACAGCCAGGGGGCGGCGCGGGCCATCTCCAGCTTCATCGACCCGGCGCTCAGCTGGAAGGACATCCCTTGGTTCCAGTCCATCACCAAGATGCCCATCATCCTCAAGGGCGTGCAGCGCGTCGAGGACGTGGTGCGCGCGGTGGAGGCCGGGGTGCAGGGGGTGGTGCTGTCGAACCACGGCGGGCGGCAGCTGGATTTCGCGCGGTCCGGGGTGGAGGTGCTGGCCGAGACGATGCCCAAGCTGCGCGAGCTGGGCTACCAGGACAAGATCGAGGTGTTTGTGGACGGCGGGGTGCGGCGCGCGACGGACATCATCAAGGCGCTGTGCCTGGGCGCCAAGGGCGTGGGCATCGGGCGGCCGTTCCTGTATGCCATGTCGGCGTACGGGTTCGACGGCGTCGACCGTGCGATGCAGCTGCTCCGGGACGAGATGGAGATGAACATGCGGCTCATTGGGTGCACGAGCGTGGACCAGCTGAACCCGAGCCTGCTGGATGTGCGGAGCTTGACGAACCACAGCAACGGCACGCCGCCGGATCACTTGTCATGGTCGACGTATGATCCGTTGGTCAACCCGCCGCAGAGGTCGAAGCTGTAGAGGAAGAGGAGGAGGAGGAGGATCGTGAGGGTGTTGTTGTCATGATCATCGGAGGCATGTCCTGTACACATAGATTAAGAGCATATGCATATATATGAATGTCATGGAGGATTTGACTGTGGTTCACATGTACGCGTGCCAGACGGGGTATTGGTAATTCATTGCCCCGAGCAGTGGTAGTGGTAGTGGTGGTGGTGGTGGTGGTAGTAGTAGTAATAGTAGTAGGAGTAGTAATAGTAGTAGGAGTAGTAGTAGGGGTGGTAGGAGTAGTAGGAGTAGCATATGTTGATTGGATGCCGGGAATCAAACCGCTGCAACAAGGCAAAATGCAGATATACTGGCGGAGAAGATACCCTAGGGAGTCAGTCACTGACAGTCAGGTAGGCAGCAGTTATCATCGGCCAAAGGATGTTTGCTAAACGTTAGCCCAGCATTTTTCGGGTCACCTGGTACCACTTCCCCGACGCCGCCCGCTGCGCCCGCTGCGACTCTCACTTGATCAGCATCCCATCCACCCCGACGCAACTCGCTGCCCTTCATCCTGCCGCATCTTTCTTTTGTGTACGCTTCGTACTTCGTACCACGCTTGCTTCATTCTCTCCAAACGTTTCATTTACTTTGTTGTTTCATCGCGCTCTCTCTTTTTTTCCCTTCTTCTTCTTCCGTCCTCTTCCGTCCTCTTCCCTTTTCTTCTTCTTCTGCCGCTGCCGCTGCTGCTGCCGCTGCCGTCGCCGCCGCCGCCGCTGCTGCTGCTTCTTCTTCTTTTATCGGCGAACCGACTAAAGATCCACCACACCTTCAGCAGCGGAGACCAAAAACACTTGCAAATCGCAGTCCGACCATGACGTCCTGGACCTAGGATCGCCTTGATAAACACCCTCGGGCCATCCTCTCACCCCTTTCAACTTGTTCCGACCACCGACCGATAAGCCGCACACCCGCGCCCGAAGGAAGGGCGCAGTGTGTGCTGCCCGGAGAAAATACAGAAACAGTAGCCCAGCAGAGTCAGCCTTTGTTCGTGGAACATCCCAATACGGCCGAGAGTGTGTGTGCGTCAGACCTTCTCGGGCCCCCAACATGTCGTCGGCGCTCGAGGCCAAGATCGTCGTCCTCGGATCCCAGGGCGTCGGCAAGACGAGCCTGGTCATGCGCTACTGCAAGGGCGCCTTCAACCCCTCGCAGATCACAAGCACTGTCGGCGCCTCCTTCATGACCAAGCGCGTCGTCGACAGCGACACCGACACCCAGGTGCGGCTGCAGATATGGGACACAGCCGGCCAGGAGCGCTTTCGGTCCATCTCGCGGCTCTATTACCGAGGCGCCAATGCCTGTATCCTTTGTTACAGCATCACGTAAGTTGTCTCTCTCTCTCTCTCTATGTCTCTCTTTTCTGTCTTTTTTTTTTTATCTTCCTTTTTTCTTCTTCTTCTTCCCAACCTGTAAACCACAACCCGTAAACCACAACCCCCCCCTCTTATCTTGCCGCCCGTTCCCAGTACAAACAGGATGGATGCTAACCCCAATGCACACGCAGCGACGCCCAGTCCTTCGCCGACATGGGTGCCTGGCTGACCGAGCTGCGCCGTAACCTCCCCGCCGACATCGTCCTGCACATCGTCGGCACCAAGTCCGACGTCGTCGCCCGCGAGCCCTACAAGCGCGAGGTCCCCTTCGAGCGCTGCATCGCCTACGTCGCCGAGAACCTCGCCCCGGGCACCGGCGCCACCCCGCCGCCCACCGCGGGCGCCACCGCGGGCGGCGGAGGTTACCTGACTGCGCCTGGGCAGGCCACCGCGGGCGGGGGAGGAGGAT
>MUZH01004169.1:0-51138 GCA_003012965.1 Juglanconis oblonga | reverse complement strand
CTTTTACTCCTATCAGCCTGCTGACTAAACCGACCTCCAGTCTTCATAACCTCACAGGTCCGAGTTCACAACATAGGTCGCGTTAATTGAAAAAGTAACCGACTCGATATCGTGACCGACTCGATATATAACTACGTTATAAGATTTCGAAATACGTATAGTACTACTATAAAACTACTATATTCCAAAAAAAAAGTTATTTTTAGTATTTATATTAAATTCATTAAGTCTATACGTTATACTACTATACTATTAAGCATCAGAGTTACTACGAATTACGGAAGTATACTGATTTTAGGTACCTATAGCTATAAGTATAATAGCAGTAATACTAGCAGTAATAATAGTAGGTATAATAGCAGTAATACTAGCAGTAATAATAGTAGGTATAATGGCAGTAATACTAGCAGAAATAGTACCTTAGATTACTAACCTATAGATATAAGGGTGGAAAAACTAATATAACTATAGAATTAGTTAGTCGTAATAGTATAGTTAGATAGTGTATAATAATTAATACAGTTAAATTCGATGCAATCGTAAGATTCTATATTTAACACTATAAAAATGTAATAATCTTCGTGCTAATAATCGTATTTCGTAATAATAACCGTATTATAGTAGGTCTATTAACTAGTTATATATTAAAGACTCTTTTAAGCTATTTTTAAGCTATTTTTAAAAAATTATATATATAGTGTTTTTTTTGTAGTAGTTGTAGTACTACTACAAAATACATAAAATTACACTACTACACTACAAATACACTACAAGGGTTCAAAATACATGTAGTAGTACTAAATACTACTTATTTAACTAAATACTAAATACTACAAAATACATTTAGAACTCTGAATACGGATCACGGAGAGCATGTCAGGCCTTAAATAGCCTATTTTTGGTGGGTGGCGGCTTCCATCCCACAGGTCTACAGAGCCTTAGAGATTATATTGACCCGCAAATATCATCAATATTGGGGTCGGATTGCTTAGTCGAAAAGAAAATATGTAGCAGGGCGCACGAGAGATACCTAGGTAGGTACCTAGGTAGGTAGGTACGCAGATGTTAAATCAGCTTACGTAATCGAGCGTGGCACCCCTGCCGCAGCTCTCGTAGATGGGCAACGCGACTGCAAACTCGAACGGCTGGATGAGAGGGGTACGCGCCAGAACCGTGGGAGAACTGAAGCAAGCGCTGGCACATGCGAGATCGAGGGTGGGAAGGGATGGGAAGGCTTTGTTGATTAAAGTGCTAGTGTTACAATGTCAACCCGGCAGAGCGGGAAAAGCCCTGGATATTGGCCCTTTAGCTTCGTGCTACGGTGCTACTAGTGCTAGGCTTTCGAGCATCCTCCATTGTATTGTATGAAGGAACTGTTACAGCTTTCATAGCTCTACTAACAGCTGAAAAAACAACCACCACTTGGCTTCGTGCTACGAGACTTCAAATCGTGCTACGAGACTTCAAAGTTGATACCTCAGCTTGACTCCTCCTCACGCCTATGTGGATGGTATGAATCGCCTATTCGTTCTGTATCTTGTTAGAGATGTCTATTAATGATATGATTGACCTTTGTGGTGGCTCTTCGATACATCAGGGCCTAGATTTCAGAACATCCATCCTATCCTATACAAGCTCGGACCTCCACTTCCGTTTCCAGAGCCTGATTCCCGAACTCCCTCCCACTCTAGCGACGCTATCAGCCTGCAACGCCAAAGCTCTCCAGCGAGGCTTTACGAGGTCCACTTGTTGGTGTTGATCCAGCTGACAAAGTTGCCAATGCGAGTGTAGACACCCGCGTAGTCGGGCTCCGCACAACCATAGCCCCAGGAGACGACACCCTGCAGCACCTTGGAGGAGTCAACGATGGGGCCGCCGGAGTCGCCCGAGCAAGAGTCCTTGCCACCGGCATCGAGACCGGCGCAGAACATGTTGTCGGTGATAGCAGAGGTCCCGTACTCGGCGCGGCAGGAGGCGCGGGAGATGACGGGGACGGTGACCTTCATCAGGCTGGAGGGCAGAGAGGAGCTGCTCTCACTCAGGACACCCCTGAATTACAGTGTGTCAGCATTCGTTACGTCGCCGTGAAGCTATGTCGCAAACTTCTCGTGCACAGATCTTGCAGAGAGGCACTCACCATCCGGCAACAGTAAGCTGGGTGCCAGAAGAGGGATCAGATCCCTGACTCGGGAGCGTGGCGTATCCAATGGTCGAGCTCTCTGCGAGAGCGGTGGCGAGATGCCAGACAGCAACGTCGTAGTTGGTCGTGCTGCTATCGTAGGAAGGGTGGTACTTGATAGCAGAGACGCTGACCTGCGTGCCACCGCTAGCCCAGTACTATCACAACATGTATCAGTATGATATGATATATAGGTGCACAATAGACAAAACCAAGGGGATCGGGGCCTTACATTGGAGCCCGCGCGGACCTTGACGCTGGAGGCAGTCTGGTCAACAGAGCAGTGGGCAGCCGTGACGACGGTGTAGGCGTTGAGCAAGACGCCGCCGCAGAAGTGCGAGTTGCTCTTGGACAAGCTGACGATGTAGGGGAACTCGGCAGTGGAAGCAGAGGTACCACCCACGATGCTCTCGCTTTCTGTCGAGACGTCACCCTGAGGCTCGCGGGTCTCCAGGCCGAATGGCTTGGTCGAGCCATGGGGCTTGGCGATCGTTGCCGCCATAGAGACGACAGGCATCGCCAGGGCGAGGGCGAGAGTGAGGAAGGGTGTCATCGTAGCGGTCTGAATGGCCGGGCCAGCTGACACCGGGAGGTTTGTTGGGAGGGTGGTTGGAAGGGTGGTGCTAGAGCTGAGGCTGGTGGACCATTTTCAGGGCGAAAAAAGACGACGGCAACGTGCTTATTTGTACCGAAGATCGTGAACATACTTGCAGTGCAGATTCATGTTGACATTCGCAATTATACATTAGAATAATCAGTCGCTAGTTCTGGGAGCGGAGCTTATCAGAGACTGATTCCACGTTGCATACGTTGTCTTGACACTTGCCTATTCAGTCTTTATCGTCCGGAAGCCAAGAACATAGTGTCCAACGAGTGTCCAAGGACCAACATCACAAGATTGCCTCGAAGTGCTGTCCAATCTTCGCCCACTCTTTCCGTGTCTTTGTCCTACGAGAGCCAATACTTAACATGCCAAGATGGGTCTCTAATATTGCAGAATAAAATGCAAAGATCCGCCAGCAGAAAGTGGCTGGGGAAAAAGCCCATCTGCCAGCAGGGTCACTTGCCTGGACAGTACCCTAGGATACCTACATCATCCTGTCAATCTGTGAAAGCGTGGATTCCCAGTAGTCTGTCACTCAGCACATAAGGTATTGAAACTGTGCAACACCGACATTGAATTCCCCTGTAATGATGGAATCACAGTTGCCGACGGCAGAGGAAAGAATAGGGAATGCAATCGATGAAGGGCAAACTTGCACGTTGTTGTACTCAGGTGCGGCGAAAGGTGGCAAGCTCAAATCTGGAGCCACAGGATCCTGCCCGCAAAGCCACAATCAAATAGCATACTTCCCGAACGCCGCGCCCTGAACTTGGACGATATATGCGACGATGTCTGCGACGATGGCCGCGCATTTCATAAGAGGGTGTATGCAAATAAAGAAGACCACTTCAAAGTTGGCCTTTTGTCCCATTTCGCATTGATCGCCGTTGATTTTATGTATACTCCACGTCGACCTCCCTTTCGTCCAGAGAACAACTCCCTCCTGGTCTCTTCAACGTTGGCCAAACGTTCGTGTCGCGCAAGCGATCGCTTTTGCGCGACAGTTCGATTCCTTGTCTTGAGTTTTCCTCCCACCCACCCAGCAAAGAGACAAGGTAAGGGCTGAAGAGGTCAAAGGAATGAAGGAAAGGGACTAGAAAAGAAAAGGAAGGAAAGAAGACAGGAGAAGGATTAGCGTAGCGCAGTTATCTATTCTACCACATGCAGGCGGCTAGCTTGACTAGCCGTACGACGAGCCAAGCCTTGGTCGTACGTGCAATACGCCTGATGGGACTACCGATTCGCACTACCTCTCTTCCTTGCGACGAAACAGGACATAGATGCTCATCATGCTCGTTCTAGTTAGCGGGGTCGATGCTTTCGTCGGCGCAGGGCGCGGCTCCGCTCGATGACTCGTTGCTAAAGCGTGCAGGCGCCAAGACAGGTAGTCCGGAAGCGTAATTTCGATCCTTATTCACTCGGAAGCAGATAGGTCTGATAGGACAGGAGAGCGGATGGGACCTTAGTGCTGAAAGAAGCAACCTTCCAAAACGGGCGTAGCTCCGCGGCCGGGACAGCATGCTTCGTCCGGGCGCAATCCACGCACGCTTGGACATTCGACTGCAGGCGCCTATTAAAGTGACCACGAAAGGTATCGCAGCTCATCCTGCCGTCATTCATGTTGGGCCGTCCGCAATGGACACTTTTCGTTGCTGGTCGCCAGGCTGCCAGGATCCTATGATCGCCAGTTTCTCGCCAGTTTCTCGCCAGTTCCCCTCTCAAGAAAGCCAAAGCTGCGAGAACGACAGATCCCGTTATTGACTCGTTGGGCCAGCGTAGCTTCCGTCTTGTAGAAAGCCTCGCCACTCGCAGAAAATCAAGGCACCGCTCCCTGGGGCTGCCAGGATATCCAGACCTGGCTAAGTCCGAAGGCCTCGCCGTGCCACCCTCAAATTTCGCGCTTCCTTATGCTCTGCATTAGTACAGACTCGGCAATTCATCAACAACAAATGAATGTCGGAACTGTGCGCGCAGCTTGACGCCGTAACAGAAGTCGTAGGAACGGCCGACTATTGCTTTTATGGAGGCTACATTTCCACCAAACCACCGTTTTCCTACTTATTACCCTATCACACACCAGCATCTCCTATCTCCCATCTGCCATCTACATCACATAACATCAACCCCCCCCCCCCCGCCTTCTCTCTCTCTCTGTATTCCTCATTTCCCATTATTATCATTGTTCTTTCGTTTTCCTGCACTATGATATATCAACAATACATTCCCCCACTCTCTAATCCCACCGCATCTAAACCAACCTCTTGGTACACTCACGACAGGAGAGAATCGGCACAAGAAAAACGCTTAAGAGACCTTGAAAAAGATCTCGAATAAGAATTCGATAGGCCCCTGGTTTGATTCCGGGTTTTTGCATTTCTTGGCGCTTACAAAGACAGCAATATGCGTTTGTGCTGTTGCGCCTGGTTCAGCAGCACATCTTTTTGCTTTGGGGCGATGTCACAGCTTTGCTTGACATCATTGACACACACATTGGGACCGTTGGCGCTGTTAAAGTAACAGGTAATCCAGACCTGACCAGACGACAACTATCTAGCTATTTCATTTAGACCGTTTAAAATTTCGCTCCCCCTTGTGACTTTTGTAACGACGTCCCACCGCACGAAGTCATATGTGACGCGAGGCTGTCTGTCTCACTGTTTGGCACAGAACAGCTCCACTTACTGCATCGGGAAACTGTCAGCCTTCCTGACACCTACGGGTCCTGACTCTTTCCCGGCAGACTTAGCTGCACGTCTAACGAATACTCACGGCGACCGTCTACATGAGACCATTTATATCCAAGTATTGTCCCGTAGGACAAAGTACTCTGGATAGTTCCTCGTGGGATAGACTGCCCTTTGGAAAAACTTCCCCTGATCCCGTAAACAATCCAGTGCCACTGCCATGGAATATGCCTTACGTAGGCCATCAGGGCATGGTAACCTGTCTACACCCGCCGGCAGAGCGTTAAGTCTACCAACACTGAAATATTGGCAAGGAGTTGTGATTGGGTATTTCGCCTTCGGGGACTGGTATATTATCCTGTATCTAAGGGTCAAGTCTATACTCAATGTGCTTCGAATGCAGAGCATCTCGATGGAGGTGCTCACCGATACGTAGCAGGGACATGCCAGTGAAAATGCTCATAGCTGACTATTCATTTGATGATGTCCTGTAGGGACCTAAGTGGTTGTTGTTTTTTCAGCTGTTAATATAGCTATAAAAGCTGTAACAGTTTCCTTCATACAATGGAGGATGCTCGAAAGCCTAGCACCCCCGTAGGGACGTAGCTAGCCTCTTTTGACACCTTGAATGATAACACGGGTAGTCGGTCTTGGACGATTTACATGCGATTAATGCGTGTCTCTTTACATGCTCCGGAGCACATCGAGTGATAGTACATGGTCCTTGCCATCTCTGTAGCTGTAAAGAGTGGCTCGAACACTCGTATTTTCCTTGAGTTCCATCTATTTTCGCATGGTTCCTCAAAACCTAGACGAGACTCGTACGGCCCTGCGAAAGAGGAACCATTCTCATGTGAATGAGTCATCGGCAAACAGGTCCGCTGTCAACCTGAATCGATTTCTGTACGATACGATAAGCAGTACTTTAAGCTACACTCTGCTTTTACCGCAACATAGTGGCTGTTTTAGAACCGTATCAAACCCCTGAAGGCTGTTGTCAAATACCCAGTACTGACCCGGATCCTGGCGATCAACAGGTAGCGCCAGGCTGTAGTGCTCTGGACGGAAAGCACCGAAGGTTACTAACATATTTTTGCCAGGAGGCTCTTCAGAAACTAACACGACATTATGGAGGCACCTTCGTAGCTGCCAGGCTCCTCCTTACCAAACCGTTGATTACATGCAGCAATAACAGCCGCTGCATCGGCGTTCATGGAACTGGAGTATCGTCGACCTCGAGCTGACTCCTGTTCAGTGATTGATAGCTGTTGCTCCGTAGTATCTCACCGCCGAGCACATCATTGTTTTCAACTTCATAAACTCCACATTCAAGCTTTGCAATGGAGAAGAGCACGACGTGGAGAATCTCAGTAGAATCAGACCGAACAGTACGAGTACGAGCTCCAGAGCCGACCGGTCAAGGTGGTGACGAACTCCATGCCAACGCATCATTCCCCTCGGATCGGTACACCTTGGTCTCCTAGGTATTTCGGTCTCTCCTATTCCACATCGACTGATCATCAGGAAGTTGCCCGAATATGTTTGAATCGCAGGCACTTGCTCAAGTGCTACAGCTGCTCAAGCATGGTGGCGAAGCAGCCGGGGAAGTGAACGATGATCGGGGATCCATTGAGGCGCGGTGTATTCAGCTTGTCTGCGCAACTTTAGGGTGTCCACCGTATCTCTTGGGTAGACCCATAAGCAACAGGTCTGACATTGGGTACGGTCGGGTGGGCTTGGAGTGCCGGTTATAGCCAATCTCGCTGCTGGGAGAGCAGCCTCTCCGGCAATGAGTACTATACTTCGCCCAGCGAGTAGAAACGGAGAACTGGAGCGGCAAGGTCAAGGCTGCGCACATCAGAGGTTTCTTGTGACAGAAGCACACGCAATGATCACACCACGCAACAGCATATGTCCCAGTCTACATCTCCTGGCGTGTTGCCCGTGAGATCCAGAAATTGGACCGCGAGATAGAGGACCTGGAACGTTCCCAGACGATCTGCTTGGTCCAGGTCTTGACTATCCGGCCACAGAAACAGATATCAACCGTATCAGGCGAGCACATTTTAATTTGGAGCATTTCAAGGCCATGGAGATCTTACTCCTAGATATCGACTCCCCCTTGGATGTGGACATCCCATACTACACAGGCTTCTCCGAGGTGGAGCTTCGGCAGGTGTAGTCACTGCTCGTGGAAACTCAGGATCAGGTGGATGATATCCTCGACAGACAAATGTTCGCGTGCCGGGGTCGGCGCTGTTGTCCAGCTCAGGCCAGCAGACCTTGCCAGGCGGTAAATTAGGTAGGTAAGCTCGCGTGGAAACTTAGCCCGGCCGAAAAACTGATCCTCCCGAATGTCGACAGATGCGGACTGAAAGTCAAGAGAGTCATAAAGATGTTGCCAATCAAGAACATCTTGGTATGTTTCTGACTGCCCTGAAGTATCATCCACACCTCAGAGAAGGTATCCACGAGCGTAACGAGCTTAACTTTCCCGCACCCCACGCTTTCGAAATCCGAATTCATCCATATTCTGAACCCAGTCAGCCGATTTTGGGATGTAGAAGTCGGACCAAGAGACATAATCCGTTGGCATCATGAGCAGGTTACGCAGCTGACGTCTGAGCAGGCGGAGTTCCTGGTTTTTCACCGCAACGATAAGAAAGCACATTTTGATAGGTCAAAACCCCAATGATACTTCGCTGGACGACCATGTCCTGAAGCGGGCCTCACATGCGCTCTTACTGTGTGGCCGGAAGCGTTTGGGGTAACTAACGCATCATCAGCTGCCATAATACTAATCGATGGATCAAGAGGTCTGATGCCCGGGTCAACAACAGCCTTACCAGCGAACAGTACAAATCACTGGTTGCTCGGCGTGCAAATGTTCCAATGTATGCCCTTGCCTCGCAGATTCGCATGGTGTGGTTTTTCTCTCTCTCACCGGCGGACCAGGGGACCAGGTGGAGCCTGCTCGCGGTGTGACGGTCAACAGCCCGCCTGTTCCATCTGAGTCCACATGCATTATAAAAGACGCAGGCCAGACTCGACTATCTCGCCAACCTACGAAGATCTTGAGAGGATCGCTGCCACCACGTGAAGGCCCATAGAGAACGGATGAGAAGAAACGGGAAGGAGTTTTAGGGGTTTCACATCATGTAGACAGGATAATAAATACAGACTGCTTGTCGCTCTGATGACCAAATGACATTATTTGAAGACAACTACAGTGTTGAAAAGTAATTCTACTTCTTTTCAGATCAGATTCTAACTTTCATCAGGTTGGGCCTTGAGAAATGACCAAATTCGCCTCCCTATTGCCACGTCTCACTCCCTTGACAGGCTGCCAAAAGCCTCCAGCCGTGGAGTCACCATACGAGAAGCGTCCTCCACCGGCAGCCGCCGCAACACCCTCCTTTACAGGACTCTCCTCTGCGAAAACTTCGTCTACCATATATTCTTAGCCAGAATCTTGCAACTGCCTTGAAAAGCCATCTCCAAGACAAGCGTTGAATTCGACGACCATCTAGCCCGATGATCGCGACCTCTACAGTTGAGCCACATTAGGTTGTTCGCAAGATGTCTTTAGGTCCAAGAGATGGGGTAGCAATACCTACCTACCTAGGTAAGAACCAGTTGGAGTGGTCTCATATTTACGGCAGCATACACATTGATTTACGTTGCGGGTACCGAGGAGAAATTGGTATGGATGGCAGGAAGGAAACAGAAGCAAAATAAAACAAAATGCTGTTAATATGCAAAGAGTGAGCGAAACGATGGCTAAATATTAGATGCGAATAGATGGATAATATTAAGTTAGCGCAAAGGGCACAGCTAGACGAAAAGCACGGGCGCCTGCTAAGGGCGTGCACTAGATTCTCACTACCTAGGTATGATAAAATTTAACTGCTAAGCCTGTTTCCTAAACCTGCCCTGAACTCTATAAAGATAATCATACTGTGATCTTTTATCCTATCAGTGCCCCCCATCCTCCCTTTCATGCATTACTTCAACGCGGCTTCTGTTCACAGGCTATCTGTATCCTTACGCTCCCATGGAAACCCGTTCATCCTAAGCTCATCCTCCTGCATCTCTGTTGACACGACCACCACGCATGAATGCTTGCTAGCATTCAAGCTCACAATACGGTAGAGTCCTCGTGCCAAATGCTTGGACACTTGCATGACAGCATCCTCAACCGAAGCATCAGTGCCGGTGCGAAGTGCCTGGAAGTCCGAGTCTGAGTTGATATTGATGAAAAGAACGTCAACGTTGTGGGTCACGGAGTGAGGCCCGGGGCTAGAAGGAGCCTCAGTAGTGGACAGATTGTCGGAGGGTTGAGACGTCATTATTGATGTAGAGTGAGTGTAATGAGTATTTGATGACTTTTAGCAGTTGGTGAGGATGGTTGTGAATGAATGGTGACGACAAGAAGGAACCAAACAGCACCGAAGTGTCTGAATTTATATGTTCGGTTCTGCCGTGGGTCTCGGTCATCATCAGTAAGGAGACACCCCGAATTCTGTCCAGATACCGACACAAGCCTCATGCAGGTTGCAGTGGATGTTGGAACCAGCTGCAGGCTGAAGCCTGTGTTGGTCAGCTGAGTCTTGACTCTGGCCAGCTGTTGGCTTCGAGTGGTTGCATGCAATGTGGAGCATCACCAGATCTGTGGCATTGTATGGAGATTTGAGATGCCCTGCGTGTCATGTCAGGTCAGATTTTGTATACTGTGCCACCTTCGGGCTCCTCCTCTTGTCCTCGTCTTTGAAAGACTGACACGCCCCTAAGACCATGACAGTAGCCCGGAACCAAAGGTGGTGACTATAGTGACCCTTGCGGAATTCTGGCGGAAGTGGGCCAAATCCTGCAGGAAGTGGGCCACATACCTCTTACTTAGTCGGAGGGGCAATAAGCAGCCCCCAAGACAGGTATTCAGTAGCTAATGCACTAAAGATTCCACTCGAATAGACTTGTATCTGTGGGCCTAGCGGTAGTGGCCTTGCTGTAGACAGTATAGCACCTATAGATTTGGTGGGTCAAGAAGGTACCTGTCTTGGCCCTCTTGGGGGTCTTTTTTTCAGCCTCCAACCAAGTGGGTGGATCGGTGCTCTGCATGCCAACCAAAATACCACCCTCCTAAAAATTATCCATCCACTAGCAGTGTTACTCGAACGAAGTTGGTGTTCCAGGAAAAGGTGCCAGCTCCACTGGGTGGCTAATTTGGCATGCAACTCCCAAGAGTTATCCACAATCTCACGTTGAAAAGACACTTCCACTCTACTGTTGTGACCGTTTTGGCCATTTTTTTTTTAGAAGATCCATACTACTCATGAGCATCAGATTCTAGCAATATCCAAGCTGTGAAACAGGCCGAAGCTCTCTGTAGCAGGCCGCTTCCCCATAACCAGTAAGCTGCGATGGGGTACCCAAGTTCTGTTTATGGAAAGCAGCCGAAAGACATCACGTCCTGAGGCTGAGGAAGTTTGAATCACAACGAGAGCTTGCCCATATATAAGTAAGGGAGACAATGCCGCCAGCTCAGGGAAAATCCAATTCTTCATCACTCTTAACATTCTGTTTATCACTGCCTCTAGATTCGTCTTCGTATCGCATTTCAGTTTTCTTCTTTTCTTCGCCTTTTCAGTCCCGAGTTCAGCCTGGTGCTGTCAATCACAGGACACAACATCATTTTCGCTCAACCAACCCGACCACCGCATCGCCTGAGAATACCAATTCCTTCAACGCTCCAATCATGATGATGCCTACCTTACTGTAGCCCAAGGTGAGAGCTTACATTTCGCCCGCAGTAGCTTACGACAATTGCTAACATTTTCGGTGTAGTCTTCCTGCTCACCATGAGTGCCCTTTCCCTGGTCACTGCAAACCCAGTCCCGGCCGGGACTCCGGGCAAAGTCACCAACAAGCAATCATGGCAGAAGGCAGAAACTTGAAGCAAGCAGTCTGTCTTACATTCTGAGTAATTGCTGATCATGCTGAAGGCTTGAATTCCGGGGCAGATCTTTCACGCTCTAGCTTTGAATTTACAAGCTGATGGTGGCTCTTCTGGATGCTTCACCTTAGCTGTAAGATAACTACCCCCTCCCCTCTATTTCGGCTTTTAAGTCGACCTGAAGGGAAAGGGGAAATGGCCTTGGTCAGCCCTGGTCTCTTTACAGCGGTTCTAGTAGCGTCGAGTCTGCGACGGCTCATGAGACACAGTTGACGATAATCGGGGCATGCTTCTTCTATCTTACAGCTTATATGCTCTAAATCGTTCGCAAGGTGGATTTCACAGTTGACTTATCCTGTCTAGATTAATAAGGTTGTAGCTGTGTTGTGGTAGCAAGCCAAGCAATAATGGCAGGGACTCTCCTGATAGGACCCCCCCAGCCTCTCGATAAAGTTGAAATCTGACATCACTCGTTCTTCGCAGCAAACCTCCGTCACCACATTTCCACGACGCAATGGCTGCGTCTCAGCCGACATTCACTCCTCTAGCTCGACCGGCGCCTGTATCGCCTTCGTCTGTGCCCGCTCTGACTAGATATCCTCTAGTCCGCCTGCGACACCCTGGGTACGGAAATCTTCGAAACAACGTGCTCTTGACCCTACCCGCTGTCGATTGCACTGCCGACCTCGAACCGTCGACTTCGAACGAGAGTTTTGGACTTCACCATCGGACCGCTCCTGAATGCTGGCGCGATTATCGCTAATAACGCCTTTGACCGCGCCTATTTCAACATACGACCAAGCCGGCGCAGACCGAGTGACTACACCTCTCGACGGCCTCCTCGAGCCCGGCAGCTATTGGCTGCAATTAAGGGGCGAAGAGCCACCATCTCCAGCGACGGATCCTGAACAAAGAGCATCTAGAGCAGCTCCTGTCCAGATTGACGGAACCTCTATGCCTCCACCACAACCTTTCAGCTCGACCCAGACTCCTCCTACATCTATATCCGCATCTCCGTCGATTGCTACCGAATACGAGCCATATCCGATAGTGCCATCCTTCGGGGACTGGCAATTTCCTCATGACAGAGTACCTGAAGAGTGGAGATCGCCCCGCCACCCACCTAGCCTTCTATCTGTACAAGACCGTAATCGCTGCTACCTAACAGACCTTCGAATGGGCATTAACAGATGTCATCTCATTCCTTCAGAGAAGAGCGACTGGTTCATTATCAATGGGATGGGTGAATATGCCTTATCCTCGCCTGGCACTGTCGACGACGAGGCCAATACAGCGATACTGCAGGCCAATTTTCATCAACTTTTCGACCGCCGCCGGTTCGCTATTATACCTAAGCCGTCAGCGCCTAGCCCTGGTCTCTATACACTTGCTGTCCATGTTCTAAACGATCACGAAGAAACCGGCGAGTTTCCCGATCTCTGCCAAAACGCTGCGATTCAGACAAAAGTACGTTGATCGCCTGGGCTTTATTTCCCCGGCCGCTCCTGCGGACCTTCCTCGAGACCCCGGTGCCTCGACGAGCTGCCGTTACTTCGAATATAAACAAGGCTCCAGCCCGCTCGTATCCCGTTCTAATCTTTCGCATCCCGTGCAGTCCGAATGGATGAGCAACGCACGGTTCCTCAAACATCTCCACGAGAGGGGCGAGAGTGACGTCGCAACGGCTCAAGGAAGAAGCGCGGGTCTTCTCAGATGACCCGAGACGGTGAAAGTGATACCGGGGACGATGCGTACGAAGACAGGCGGGAACGGCGCAGTGACGGCTTAGGCAGCGCAGCGCCCATGCCAATGCACTCGACCAGGCGACAAGGTGGTACGGGGAGGTTGGTCGATATGCGTCTGTGTACTGCACCCCGGGCGACTTGGAGTATGACGGGCCCAGCCGTGGAAGGTCGAGGCTCAGGGAGTGCCATTCTCGCAATGAAAGTAGGTCAGCAAGTGAAGTGTAAATGTTGCTCTCAGACCCCAATGTCGCCCAACTCGGCATGACATGAAGTCGAAAAACGGGCGGGTGCTTATCTAATCCCCCCCCCCCCCTTCAGCGTTGGTGAGAAAGGAGGTTTGAGACCTTGAGGCCGAGTTCTGGACCCCCAGAATAAGACACATCGGGCTTGCTGAATTTTCCGATGCAACTAACTGATTGGCGATGAGGAATTCTCCGTGTGCTACAGTCATGTCTCAAAGTAGCAGATCTGGGAATATTGAAGGGTGGGCCCCGGGGTTGGGGGGGGGTGTCACCCTCGACCACATCTACAAGCCAACACAACCTTGAAAACATATGAACAAGCGATGCGTTCTTCTAGGTATCAAAACAAAATGCTGTTGGTATGTATGCCAATGCTGAACCAAAGCGAATGGCGTTGCTGATTCTTTCCTCGTCCATCATCAAACCAAAAACCCTTCCCATCAATGCTTTTCAAAATCCCCGGTGCGTATATGTAGACAGGTATATATATCTCTCTCGCGGTGGTGGTATCGAGATCATTATAACAGTTTCACAATGGTATCATCTCAGGACCTCATCCACGTCCTGTTCTGTGTTCTTCATACATCGGTCCTCATCCGCTGCAACCTCCACGGGCCAGCAGCATTGATCACGAGCCGAGGCTCGTGGCATCATTAATTCCTCCTCGCCTCATCACTCCAGCCATGTTCAGCGTGAAGTTGTTCGTCGGCCGCTCGATCTCGAAGCTCCTGCTCGGCACCATCCTTCCACCAGGGGTCCGCGGGTTCGCAACGTTCACCGTACCTGCACGACTCACAGTCCTCGCAGGCTTGTGCTCCGAGTCGGAGTCGGACTCGACCTCCGTGTCCTCGCCATCATCATCGTCTTGCTCGTGCGCGCCTTGCGACGTGCTAGCCTCACCCGGGCCATTGGCGCCCGAGGAGAAATATTCATCCGGCGCCGATGCCTGGCTGTGTGTCGGATCCTCGAAGTACGAAAGGCGCTTGAAGTAGTCAGCCATGCCATCGACGCTCGGCGTTCCGACCACGAGATCGTAGTTGGGCGGCGGTGTAGGCATAGGCGGCGGCGCATCATCAGCGTGGAAGGGCGGCGGGTCGAAAGACGGGTACCGGATGAGATGAATCGGCCGAGCGGCAGCGTCCTGATCCCGAACGCGCTGTAGCGGATTCGCCGCGGTGGGCGTCGACGGGTTTCCTCCCGAGGCGCTGACAGCTGCTGTGGTGGTCGAATCTGCAAAGCTGGACCTCGAATTGCCAGTAATACCTTGGGTCACATTGTGCAGATGAGCTGCCTGTGGTGGCATAGGCAGGGCAGAGTTGTCGACAAGAGTGCCGCTCGTGTTGTCAGGAGTGGCTCCGCTGGTACTGAGGATCCGGGCATCAGGACATCCACACGACGTCTGGAGACGATGATCGCCGGCCATCTCCGGGCTGTTGTACTGAGGCAGCGCGGTGTTCGCCTGGGTTGCACGACAGTTGAGGACCGTGAATGGCGAGTCGATGCTGATTTCGAAATGTCGCCGCCGCTTGCCAGCTGAGTCTTCAGGATCCAGGCGTGAGATTCGCATGACAATCTTCATCCAGTGATACACGTTGACGTTCTTCCAGCTGCAGTCGGGGTTCATCCGCATGGACTTGTCCTTGGCCATCATTTCGCACGTGGGCATCTGCACGTTCATTTCCATCTCGGTGGAGCCCCAGAACGTCTCGAGACCCAGGTCCAAATCGCCAAGCAAGTTTTCCGTAGGCTCCGGCAAGGGCTGAGGCAAGGTTCCGGAGCGTTGTGCCTCGATGGTCCTCCTGCGAGCGGCCGACTCGCGAGCATGAAACCGCTCATCGGGAGACAGTTCACCGCCGCTGATGATGCGGAACTCGCTCGATTGGTATTGTTTGTCCAGAGGCTTGCCAGCAGCTTTCTCAAGCAACAAGATCTTCCGCCCGGGATCTTTCCTCGTCACCTTCCGGTCATTGGTCCAGTACTCGATCGACTCGGTGACGAAAATCTTCACTTTGTGTACTTGCACTTTCGCGAGTGGCGTGAGCTTGAAGGCAATTGGGATTTTGGCGCCGATAGGAAAAGACTTTCCGGAGATCATGATGTCGTAGTGAAGCTGGTCCTCCCATTGTCGTGAGATAGAGATGGGTTCTGACGTCTCCAGGGACATCTGATCTGGCACCCGTACAATAGACACTTCCTTGGTGCCGTGCAAATTGGGCTTGAAGGCACCCGCACGCTCGATGGTCGTCTCAAGCTCCCACTTGACGGAGCCGTACTGCAGCTTGATCGTCTCCAGTTGGTGATGGTCGATGGGAAGCTCGAAAGAGTACTCGTACGTGCCGGGGTAGAACACCTTGAAGCCCTTTGCCTGCACTTGGCTTGCCGCGGGGGAGTCGCCTTTGCCGAAGCTCCGGGACTCGACCGAGCGAAGTGACAATTTCTTGAGCTCCTTGGCCGTCATGTTTGTTCGATGTCGAGCCCCAAGCTGCAGCGAGGCAACGGAGTCCCTAGAGCTTGTAGGGGGCCTGGCCAAATTTGAGCTCGAGTTGTTGCCCTTGAGCGTGTAGGTGCACTGGTTGCCGAAGTTGGTCTCCCACCCATCGTGCATAGCGTGGAAAAACGTCAATGCCTGGGTTCTCAAAGACTGCTCCTCGTACATATCGACCTTGAGTGGCGGGATTCCCTCAGGCCATTCTGTGCGAGCCTTGCCCAGAAGTTTCAGCGTGACAGACTTGATTTTGGTGTTCTTGGACACGTTGAGCTGCAGCTTGCCGCGGAGCAGCGCCGTCGAGTTGTGACTTTCATGTCTTGTGTGGCCGTCGTGGTCGAAGCCCGTCAGAAAGACGTTGGGCTCGGCCAGAAGGATGGTGCATGACAGGCCACTGCCAGATGCAACCGGCTTGGGCTGCTGGATCTCTTGAATGGAGGAGCTCACGACGCTCTTGGCCGACCTGACGGACATGAAGCTATTCCGGTGAGGATGGCCAGCCCCAATATGTGACCCAGGGGCCAGGTTCGGGCCCCTCAGCGAAATGTCTACCATTGCAGATTCCGCGGGTGCTGCGGGTCGTGCAGCTGATGACCTGGAATAACTACGTCTGGTCGAAGGACCAGGTTCGGATGAGGAGCTCGCGGCAATTGGCGCAGCCGGAGGCTGTGCTGTCTCCTCCAGAGCCGGGGATAGCGTCGAGAGCGGGACGTAGGGTGCGGTCGTGGGACGCCGAGAGAGGGGTTGCGCTGCTTGCGGTGAGGTAGTCGGTCTCCGGGACGACTCTTCGGTCGGTGGCGGACAGTCGTCGCCGCCGAGACTATCCTCTATTCTCGAGAGTCGGCTCGTGACGCTCAGCCAGCTGACTGGTCGTACTCGTGTTCTCGCTTGCGAGCGAGGTGCTGCCGTCGTGGCACTGTCGAGGGCAGCAGGCCGCTGCGGCTCGTTGGAGGATAAGGCAGCCTTGAGCTTGTTGAACAAGGTCCCGACCTTCTTGTCGCCGGAGAAGGACGGGGCGAAAGACCTCCTTCTGTCTTGGTCTTGGCCTGGACCTCTTCTGCTCTTCTCTTCTTGCTCGCGCAGTTTCCTTTGCCTCGCTTCTGCCTTCTTTCTGTCGTCCTCCTCCTTTTTCCTTTTTCGTTCCTCTTCTTTTCTCTGTTGCCTCTCGATGTCCCGTGGTGCCGTCTTGGGTCTCAGGTCGTGAGGGACGAAGCCGGAGGGATATGAGACGATATGTATTGAGTGGGGGCGACGTTGACGGGGGCCGATGTGCGGTGCCGGCAGGCTCGGGAGTGCGGCTGCAGCACGGCGTGCGCGCCGATCCACGGAATTCCGAGGTGTGTAGTAGACGGTCCCTCGCGACGAGTAGAAGTAAGGGTACTGGTCAGGTCGGCGTGTGTCTAAGGCTGTAGCCATTATGAATGACTGATTAGGACTTGATTACTTAATAGCAAAGAGGATGGGCACCGCCGGTGACGCTGACAGCGACAGCAACAGCAACAGCAACAGCAACAGCAAGAGTCAATGACGGGCAGTGTGACCAACAGGTAGCAGCAGGTGTGTCCAAACATGGTAGATTTGCAGCCCCAAAATCTTCCCGGGCCGTCATGATGGCGACACATAAACCCTATGTATTGATCAAAGTGCAGGGAACAATGGAGCAAGTTGGTGCGGTCGGAAGATGTCAGAGTCCCAGACTGGAAGGACAGTGGAGTAAGGATGCACTGGCAGAAGACCTTGACGGCATCAAGGAGCATCAAGGATAGGAAGAGGTATGGGTTGCTTGAGCAGAGGCAGCCTGGTGGGACGAGGCGAACGCGTAGCAGGAGAATCCCAACACTGGTGGTGCATGAAGAGAGGAAGGAAGAGTGAAGTCGACGGTGGACCCCCAAGGTGACGACGGTCAAGAGTGCATGGGAAAAAGAGCACGACGATGAGCACCAGGAAGGGAGCATAAGAGAGTGTATAGGGCAGGGGGGCAAACAAACTCACGGGTCCCTGAAACTGAATCATTAAGCTATAAAGGTAATGGCGCTGATCGCAGGTTGTTCTGTCAGACTGCAGATGCGAGAACAAGGTGGTGTGGTATGTCGCAGGATGTGGACTGAGCACATGTACGTCGATACACCACGAGGGGACACAGGCACAGGTAGGTATCGGAGTGCTGTACAGCAGACGGCGGGCATTATGCGTGGAAGCAGGATCCAGTTCCAAGTTCCGAGGACGTACCACGCTGGCCTGGCCGGGGTCTTGGTTCTGGGTCTGCGCAAGCTTCACAAAGCACGAGCATGCGGTCAGGCGTGGATACAGTTGCAGCTTTGCCCGGGAAATAGAGGACAACGCAGATGTCGATGATCCAGCCAAAGTCAAGCGTTGCGGAGCGACAGGGAACAATGTTTCTTGGGACGGGTGATCCAGTAATCTTCAATCGTCCAGGAGGGTGGATGCTACTCTGGGTGTTTAGAGGAGGGAGTAGCCGCAGGCGTGACCTTGTCCGGGGGTGTCTCGCCAAACTTTATGCGCCTGCGTTGGGCTCTGATGACCGATGACGAACAGCCAGCATCGGGAAGAACTGGCCGCGGAGGAAATTGCATGTGCTTTGTCGGGATGCAATCCAAGTGCCCTGCTCCAAGGCCCTGCTCCAGGTGCGCAGGCCCGACGACGCGAGGGGCAGTCCGAACAGGCAACTTGGAAGCGCGCGCACGGAGTCTCGCGAGGCGATGGATGAGTTTCCCAGATAGGATTCTGGCGATGTGTCTCCACCGCACCACCGCACTTTGGCTGTCGGCAGATCGCCTGCGTGATGGTAGTGCAGTCTTGGCGCGGCAGGGAAAAACGTGGCTGACTGGGTCGCAGGTATCACCACCTCTCAACCACGGTCCTCGACAGCAGCCGGAGCCTTCGGTCGTACCGTGGGCAGACGATTGGCGAAGGTGGCTCGAGGTCAGGAGTGACGATTCGTGGTGGATAGGATCGGCAGGGCGGTCAGTCGGGTGGTGAATAAGGCAAAAAGAAAGCGAGGCGCGAGATACGGCATGGACTGTCACAGGTCGGCGTATGTGCCATGTACACTACCTAAAAAAACACTACTGCCAGACTTCCCACAAGCAAGGTTCCAAGAAGCACCCGAGCACCTCCCAAGCTGCAGTAGCCTGCCATGCCCTCCCCTTCTATAGGGAAGCACTAAATCCGAGGCGCCTGTTTGGGACTAGAGACGTGTGAGTGATTGGACTGATGATATACATAGTACCATAGTAAACCTTGAGGAGGGACCAGTTGCAGGATGGAGAACATTCTTGAATCTTGTGTGCCGTGTTCTGACCTCATGATGCAGATATGGAGATGCCGTCCACTCTGGTCTGAAACTCCATCCTGACGACGACACTCAGGGCCTCATCATCGTCACGAGAATGAAAACTCCGAGAGCCTTTAAGGTTTACGGCTTGTTATCCGGACCATTTCCTGTGTGCATGCTGTGGCTCAGATTGCCTAGCTTCTCATGTGGTTACTGCTCCTCGTGCCGCTTCACCAAAACCTGTTGGTGTCCGGGACGTAGCAGGGCTCGTTTTGGCCATACGTCACGAGCCAGCTTTCTTGGCACAAGCGGGAATGGCACGCCACTACACGCTTCTGCAGGTGATACTCCGAGATAGATCTATCGAGACCACCTGAACAAGGGAGGCCAACCGCGGTCCGCATGTCTCACTCGGGATCAGCGCCACGAACGTCTGTCAAGACCTTCTCTGTAGTGTACTGACAGTGTCCACCCTCTCACATCGAGATGGAGATGCTGACAGGAAAGAAAATTCTGCTCTGGTTTTTTTTCCTCCCCAATAATCCCTCTTCCAATCCAGGCCTATCGTCGCGAAAGGATTGGCTGCCTCATCTTCAGCCGGGTACCTAGGCATCGCATTGAGTTGGCGCTGCCATCTCATCCTTCAAGGCCTGGGAAACCCTGTATCACCACCGTACCTTGGTAGGAACTTCAAACAATCTCGTCCTTCTAGAAGCCTTGAAGGAAAAACCTGCCCAAGACGTCCTGGGCTACCCTGACACATTCGCATGAATCGGGCAGCTTTTGCTGCCACCATTAGCTGCCACGTCGAAGCTGGATATCTCCGGTGGGTTTTGGTCTCCATCACGGAGGGAGCATCACGTTGGATTATGGGGTTACTCGGAGCGCGACCAGAAAATAACCCGACCAGTGTGGATCTCCACGTGATGACCTTGATGCGCTCAGCAACACCCACCCAAGTCATAAATTGTCGACCTAGATCTCTCCACCTCGTCTCTGACGGACGCCACCATCTCACTCACTTCCATCCTTCGCGCCAGGACATATCCGTCAGCAGGGCAACATCTCCTCCATGTGCCCCTGGCCGTGATACTTCTCCCGAGTTCCGATTCCACTGCCCCAGATTTCGAGAGCTGGTTGAACCTGGGGTACCCCACAGTCCTGAAGCCGCTCACAGGCGATATCGCTCACAGGACGAGACTTCACCGCCGCCAGGGGGGGGGGGTGGGCCCACTGTGGAGACATCCAAAAACTTCAGCGCCACCAACTATCATCAGATCATCAGATACATATTTTGTAGTGAGGCTGAGGATCCGATGTTCTGCCAGAATCCTCGCCATCCGCCTCAACTCTTTCGAAGCACGATGCCCCTTTGCTGGGACCTCCCTTGGCATTCAGGCGTTCAGGCGATGGCTCGCCGGCTGGTGTGACACCAATCCCCCAGAGAAGCTTCACGGGATCCTTGAAACGACACGCTACTTACAGAGGAGAAGCCGTCCATGCTGCCGTGATCCTATCACTGAATCTCATCTCGATATTGCGTGTACTACAGTAGCGGCAAGAAGGGCGCAATCAACGAGACCCAATACTGACCGAGGCATTGGCGACCGCTACACATGACGACCAGGGATGGCCATCTTGGCAACTTCTAACTTGGACGGACTCTATCTGTCGCGCCAAGCGACGGAGAAAGACCGCCTCAGTCAGCATCTTGCAGGTCTTCATGCAGCCAACGGCGCCAGTGGCCAGCCTAGCGGGCAGCTGCCGGCATCCCTCTCCATGCTCGACGTCGATCGCTTGACGGCTGATGTTTCCGATGAAGGTGGGTACCGATTCATACTAGGTAGCATCTACCTTGCATCTTCATCTCTCAGAAACAGCCGCCTTCTGCGAAGCTGCGGTGAGACATCCATCCTAGGTACGCGTCTAAATTTCTCTCAATGGCTTGCCTTTTCCTCGGCCGGAACGTGATTGGTAAGCTGCGAGGCCCTCAAAGTGGTTACCACCCTCGTCTGAAGTGTAGGACTTCAGCCCTGCGACAGTGTCGTGCGCTTTCAGCATGGTTGTCCGCCCACGAGTCGTGGATGGTCAGAGCTCTACTGATAGTTGAAATGTTAAAAGTGCTCCAGCTCAAGTTGAGTCATGAAGCATTGTGATCCTACCGAAATATCGCAATCGGCGATGGTGAGGACAACCTCTAGTGGCGGCATACGTACCATGATCGAAGAGTTTTTTTCTTTTCTTTCCCCTTGAACAGTATCCAGGCGGTCGGGCTGAAATACATGGGACCTTCTTCAGGCGTCTTCTAGCCCAGCCCAGCCTTGTTGGGCTAGTCTCCGCATTGTCTATGCGCGAGGACATCAAACCGACTATGCGGTCCACACCAGGTGTTCCCAAGCTACTTTGCGTTGAGAACCAATTTGGTGTCTTTCAATATGCCAAGTATGGGCTTCTTTACGGAGCATGGACGATGCCGGCGAGGACGGTGCCGGCTGTCCCATGGGAGCCCGCAAGATCGCGAACTTCCAAGGTCCTGAGGGGACCATAGGGCCCAGGTCCACGGCGCGATGGAAACTCTAATTCAAACTGGGCATACTACCATGTCCTCATGGCATTGTTCTTCGTGGTCGTATGGGGCAGGGGCAGTTTTCTTGGGACATGGGGATGTCACCTAGGGCGACTTCCTTCCCTGATCTCCCTGACGACGACGACTCTCAGCTGCCCAGAACAGCCTATGCAGGCCGTGGCCAACAGAGTCCCCCGAGGACCTGGCTCCGGGGACGCAATTCTGGCATGAACATGGCAAACCTCGACCGGCGACGCCCTGGTTCTCCAACGGCATGCTGTCACTTTCCAATTCGGCGCTTCCACGCTTCAACCACTCTTTGATAATTCCTGGATAGCGTCGGGATCATGGGTCTCTTTGGGAGGCCCGTTTCGTTGCCTATGCTGCTGGCCTGAACTCTGTCGGGGTGCTAAACGAGATCATTTTGAGGCTTATCATCGTCGTCATCGTAGACCTATGTCACTTGGCCCCAAAGCTTCTTGTGCCCGTGTCAGCTCGAAAAGCTCGAGCTACCCGCGTGAGGCGTCGGCTACTCTTCTGCTGTCGGGCAGGCGGATGCAGCTTGGCGGTTGACTGATGCTCCTACGAGAACCACATATGATCCGGATAGCATCCCTTGTCACAAGATGCCAAAGTCAACGAGCTTCTTCTGTGTCCTTCCTACTGAGTACGACCTGGCATATGCAGCCGTTTGACATCCTGGATGTAGGTCGGAATGGAAATGCTGTTATATAACGCGTTGTGGCCTAAGGCCTGTGCGGTTGAACGCTGCAACAAGTTGGATATTTATCTTGATACCTAGGTACCTGGCTCGGTAGATAGGTGGCGGGATGTGAAGGGGCGAGTTGCGGAACAGCACCTAGACAGAAATATTTCCGAAGAATCTCGAGGCCGAAATTTCAACAGACGGCTTTCGATTTCAACCGAACCATTAGATCGTGACTACATGGAAAATAATACTACCTATATGTGGTATCTCATGTGTCCTAATGCATATGCAGATGGATTATACACCTAATACGTAATACCCCAGCAACTTCTCTCCTCAGTCATTCTTCCCCTTTCCCCTCGCAGCCCCTCCATTGCCGCTATTACTCCCAAGCCCCGTCGCCGCTCTCGTAGCCCACGTCCCTACCCTCCCCATGCTCTCCAGGCTCGTGTCGCTCTGATTATCACGGTCCACCCGGAAGCTGAAGTCCACCGTGCCCACCAGATCTGCTACTGTGTCGATCAGCCCGCGCAGCTCGCCGATGATGAGCGTCGAGCACACCTGCAGCACCGCGAACTCCGTGTAGCCCTGCTGCTCCATATTGCGGGCGTCCAGGAGATTCCATATCTCGGGTTCGGGGATTTCGCACGCGTCCTCCGACTCCCCTGGCTCCTGGTTCTTGCCGGGCCTGACCATCCTGTGGCTTTCTGTACGCAGCATACCGTACGAGGGAGACGGGGCCAGAGAGACGGAAGAGCTCGATAGCAGTGACTGAGAGGAGGCCTTGTTGCGGGGTCGGTTCCGAGGATCTTGGCTGAGCAGATGGTGCATCGTCTCGTAAGGCCGGGGAAGAGGCAGGTATGGTGGGAGAGATTGGCCTGACAGGAGGGCGTTGGAGAGGAGAGTGAGCGTGGAGAGGATTTGTGTGTGTACGGGTGACACGCCTTCGATGGCCTCGCCGAGGACGCGCAGCCAGGCCCGGTCTGAGTCGTCCTTGATTTTGGGCTCCCAGGTTAAGATATACGACATCAAGGTGAAGTAGTTCATTATCCTGTTGGTCGGTCAGATCCTTGAACAAGGGAGTCATGATTTGGGGACCGGGCAACATGATAAAATTCAGCTGGGGCCCAACCTACCGTGTACACCGACGGAGAATATCCTGGTATTGCTCCGTGGGGAACTTCCCTCCAAGATTCGGCTCGTACTTCTGGAAGTTGGCATGTGTCTGCAGCGACGGCAGCAACAGCGTCAGCTTGCCGAAAAGCTTCCGCCGGACCTTGAGTAGCGAGTACGCCGGAGACCCTTTCACGTCCGTGTCGCCGAGATCTTGCGTGAGGCCCGACTTCATGGTGGTATGAATCACGCTGGAGTAGTTTGCCAGTAGATAAAGCGTCGCGCTGAGGTCCTTGCGCAGCCACGTCCTGTCTGTGGACGGACTAGGAAATATGGTCCAGAAGAAGGCGATGAAACAACCAGCTGCGACGGTTGCTAGGCGGTATGGAGCAAGTTCGTAAAGGCTGGAAGGCACAGGTCAGTTTATAAGCGGGAAACACATAGCCAAAAGCACACAAAGTGCCACCACGTACGGGTAATATGGCTGGCCGCTCGCTTCTGCGGTAGCAACTCCGAGTGCTTCCACTTGAAGCTCGTAGCCGATGATGAGCACCTACAGACAACAGGATGTGAGCTTCCATAGAGGCGAAGGGATGTCCGAGGGAAGGCTACCTACCTGAGTGACGATGCAAATCATCACACCGGGGATGAACTGCGGGAACCTGAAGAAGAAGTAGAACTCGATAAATGTGAACAACCATAAGAAGACGAGAACACCAGCTGTATGATGGTCGACGATGTACCATATAATGTAACAGTTGACCATTGCGATAAAAGTACCAGCGGTTCGGCAAAGGAAGCCGAATATTGACTGGCCAGATGCTGTGAACGCGTCAACACGGATCATACTCATCGAAGCCTTTCAAGGTGTCAAGGACACATCGGATTCTCAGCGGGTGTACTCACTCTGCGTCATGCCAATTGCAATGATAATCATTGCCCACACAAGCCGCTGTTTTATGAAGAACTGCTGTGTCGGCTCGAGAAAGGCGATTATGCCGACGGTCATCGTAGCAATGGCAACACGTAGACCAAAGACCGACTCACAAGAGCCGAAGAAATTCGAGAAGTTCCTGAGGCCGTTTCCCAGGCTTTGCCAGACGTTGGTAGACGGTAGGTGCTCCGGGTCCTTCTTGCTCATCCATCCTTGGCCGAGAAGGATCACATTGCCGCCTCGTTCCAAGATATCCGGAGATTCTTCCGCAGTGGAATCGTCGCCGAATATACTGACAAGCCATTTCCTCAGGCGGTGGCCGCTGGGCACGATGAAGTGTTTCTTGGTGATCGACCCATCACGAGTCTTTTCTTCAGTGAATGCCACGAGATCCTGCACGGCCTCGCCGGTGGCTTGCATCTATGGCATAGGCAAGATGGTCAGTCGACTGCTACTGGGAAACGGTCGAGAGGCAGCTTACCAGTTTCTCAAGGTAGAGGATCACGAAGAGCTGAGCTTGGTCGTTGCGTCGCTTCTCATACAGCCGAGTCTTCTCCTTGTCCCAGTGCTCCAGCTTGCCGTCGCTCGACAAGCCCTTCTCCTTGGCCCAGATGCGCAGGATCTCGCCTTTGCGGGAGTTGAACGCATCAATCTTCTCGTTGATCACTTTGGAGAATCCCATCTGACCAGGACGAAGGTCACCGCCCGTGGCCTCCACATCCGGGTCACTGTTGGCTGTCGCTGGCGTCGATGCTTTCTTCTGTTCCTTGGGTCGTGGGAAGAATCTCAACAAGATCCCAGCGTGGTCAATGCCATTGATCAAAGCCTCGGACAAGATCTCGAACGGTTCGTGAAGCTGCTTCATTATATCGTTCCAGATCTTCAGCGACTCTTCCTTGTCCTCAAACTCCGGAAACGCGCCGTCAAATGCAGCCCCCAGTTCGTCTGACCCGGGGCCACTGCCATCCCAGCCTCGATCTCTGCCGACCCTTTGAAAGATGTCCATGATGACGCCTATGCCGGTCAAGGGTATCATGATGTTGCGTATGAGGTTGAAAAGCTCCCCAAAGTCATTTGCACTTAGATAGCCGAAGGCGACGTCTCGTTTCGCAAACTTGATGTCGCCATAGATCTTCCCCATCAGTTCTCGTGAAGCAGAAATCGTACCCCGGAGAGCCACCGCCGTCTTCTGTTCCTGGGTCAGCTTTGTTGACTTGTCCTTTTGCCCATCCCTCGTCTCCGGGTGGCCGCCAGCGCAGGTCTCAGTAACCTCAATGCTGAACATGTCGTCTCTCTCCAACCCCTGTAGGTACTCTTTTTCCAGGGCGATCGACTTCTTGAAGAGGCCCAAGACGCCCGCCATCTGCTTGATAACGATCTGGCGCGTACTGATGGGAAAGATGAAGAGGGAGCAGCCGGTCCCGATAGCGAGGCCCATGAAGACGCCGATGAGCAACTGCCGAATGAAGATCTCGGCCCTGGCCACGGTCGGAAACTCGGGTCCGAAGGTGCTGGTGATGTTGACGAGGATGCTGTAGATGATCACGGGGAGATTGAAGGCTGGGAACTTGGCTCTGACGACATTGGCCCCCCAGATGTTGAAGAACAGCCAGACGCCACACACCGCGCTCTGGCTGGAATTGTATGGGGCACGACCGTGCTGTGCGATGTATTGGGCCATCTCTTCCAGATTGGACGTGTTCAGGCGAGCCTGGACGCCAGACCATGCTATCAGCATCGCCATCCCGCCCCCCAGAGCGGCGCAGAGCACATTGAGGGTCATGTTCTGTATGAATTTCCCTCGGGGCAGAAGTGCCAGAGACAGCACACTGATGACTCCAACGAGGTAGCCGAGGGTCGTGAGAAGGTTGCGGACCGCGGGAGCCTGGTACATGGCTATGGATATGGCAGGCGCAGCAGATGCTCTACAAGCGATGGGTGGCATGGGTCAGCTCTGGTGAATCACAGAATCACACGAGGCAGAGCAGGCAGGCATGGGGAGACAGACTTGAACATGGACTTGAGGAGTATAGGATTTAGTCCCAGCTTCTGCATTATCTTCTCGATGAAGCCTGGACTCGGGGCAGCGTTTCCGCCGGAAGCAGCACCGTCTTTTCCGCCCCCCGGGCTGACCTTATCTTCGAGAACGAAGGTCGTGGCACTCCGTAGAGGTTCTTCTGGACCGTCTGCCTCTTGCGACTGGGAAGGAGACGAGGCATGCTGGGCGTCGTGGGCGTCGTGGGACTGGTCGTGAGTCCAGTCTTCTTCTTCCACGGTAGCAGGTGGTCGGGTGGCCATCGTATCGGATGCGCCGGAGTCGAGCTACTCGGCGCGAGAGTCGTGGGAGGTGGAGGAGGAAGGACGGGCAGCAAGTAAACAAATCTGCAGTTATCTCAGGTATCTCATCTTCTCCCGTGTGGCTGTCGCTGGCCGGGGAGGGCGAACATACCACCGACTGACGAAGAAAGAAGAAAAAACCCTACCAAAAAAGAGGCAAAGCGAAAAATAGGAGAGACCTCATGTTTGCATAAAACCAGGACCCAGTATAAACGGTCTGTAGTAGCAGCTGGACGGCCTCGGCGGGCCGGAGGCGGGATGAAGCCTGACAGCTTAGAGAGGCGCGGTTTGGTGCTGACTCGGTGCAGGCTAAAAAGCGCCATGTTTTTGGTGGGGTCCAGTGACAACCGCATGTTGCTATGACGCAGAAGGGTGGCATCAATTAGCTCGGGAGGCGATCAAATTGGTGGACGCATGCCCTGGGGTGCCCTTGCTTGAGTCAGCCTTGAGATCCAGCACACCTGAGCGCTGGGTCAGCGGGGACAGCAACATCACACCCTTGTACACCGCCCTACTGTGTGATGGCCGAACCGCCACGCTTCCTCTTTTACTATGTACACGAGAATCACGGCTCGCAATAAGCACCAAAGGTCTTACAACTCGCCCTCGGCCATCTCTTGCGTCCGGTGTGTCCGGTGTGTCCGGCGTGTCCCTTGTAAGCGCAGACCTCGGAAAGGTACCACGCGCCTCCACTGATTCCGGAATCGGGCAGGTCCAGTGTGACGAGCAGAGACCCGCCTGCTCTCGGTGTGGAGGACTGGAGGTGGAGTGTTTCTAGTGAGCAAGGCCAAGGCCTCGTCACGGCCTCGTCGCCCCGGGCGTCCTCTACTGGTATGTAAGAACAACCGGACAGTGTCACCGGAACCCGGCCGGAGCCGCGGATTTGGATCTAGGGTCGTCACCGAGCCTCCTGTCAGGCATTTGTTCTTCGTACGAACCTAGGTAGGTAGGTCTAGGTAGGTATCCAGAGGCTAAGATGAAGGCCCAGAAATACGTAATATATACCTCCTAGCCACCTAAGGTATGCCCTACCTGATCCATTTCCGACACCAACGTTACCACCACTCTGTCGCCAATGCAGAACTCCACCTGCATTCCGGACTGGACACTGGGTTCACGTCTGCACCATTCATTGATCTTGTTTCTCCAGGAAGACAGTGGGATGGTTCTCTACAAAAGCAGGGGACAACCATGCATTCTGCTTTCCAGCACCTCCGTACTATAGAGGGTGGTTCGGCTGATGTAACCGGTAACTACACTCTCTCAGCCCTGGAGGGCGATCCTTATCATGTTTCGCCTACAATAGGTCCTGGAAACATAAAGGAGCAAGCCCAATCACGGGTTTTTGCCTTTCCGAAGCCTTCTCGGACAATTCCCCGATCGACTCAGTTGCTTGTTGCTCAAGAGCCCGTGAAAGACTCCACTCACAACGACAATCCTCAGGACGAAACAGATTCCAATGCATATATCCCGTAATGGCCTCGTCTTCATGATGGACTTCATGGAAATGCTGTTGGTTACATACTTTCTAGGCTAGGGTAGCGAACATGACGTCGAATTTTCCGAGTTCTCCAGATGGTCAGGTAGTTAGTTACCTGGAGGAATCCCCTCCGTCAATGGTGTCCCATAAAATTCATTATCTGCTCGAGGAGCTATTTGACCTCTGTCTGCTTTTAAATAGGCGTATCAAGAACGTAGTCTTTCGCCGGGGCCCCGACAGCTGGCACCTGGAAATCAAGGCCAAAGTGATTCAACGTATCAGCTCAAGTTGACGCCCTCCCCCCACTCGCATTTTTAAGGTAATCTCGAAGAGATGGAAAGTGAAGAGAAACCTGCCAGATCCCCTGTACGTAAGTTTCGTGACTGAGTTGACTGCCTCCGTTCGGCCGAGAGACGGGACGTGAAGTGAGCACTTACTATAGGTACCTAATCGACGGCGAGTCCTCTCGATCCAGAGACATCTTGTCCGCGAGCGATACGCACGAATTTGGACAAGTTGAAGCAATCTTGAGCACAGCGTCGGAGGCAAAATAGCCTTGTCGATCGAAATCTCGCCGCCTGTCCTCATACGATTCAACCAAAATTTACGTCCTCTGTAGCTCTTGCCACAGTACTTTGGGAAACACATAGGTATCGTTAATACACAAGCCCTTGCACGTTTTCTCTGTATACATCAATCCACGAACGTCGCCATGGTACGGCTGACCATCCTTGCAACGCCGGCCAAGATCCATCTATTTAAGTGGTGGTTGTTTTTTTAAGCCGTTAATATCAACTACCTATAAGGGCTCTAACGGTTCCACCCTTCGTACAATAGAGGACTCAGCACCCAAGACTATACAGTGTCGTTACCAGCAAGGAAGCAAAACAATAGACCTTAGACTAGCTATCCATCTAAAAAAGATAGTGATAACTATAAGTGGTAACGCCGGCGTGGGCTCCGAGACTGCGCAGCAGTTCCGCGTTCTATATGCTCCTCGGGTTATGAAAATGTGCATCCGCCTTTCAGCGGAATTGGTTACCTCCTCGGACGTCTTCATTAACTGCCTCTACTCTAATCTACTAAAGCTCGATGGTAGACTGCCCAGGTGTTTGGGGTTGGGAGCGGGGGGTTGGGACGGGGATATACGGCAGATTCGCGGGGCGGGATATTCCTGAAGGCGGGAGGATGTTACCCAGTGCTTTCTAATGCGGTAACCAGGGAAACACATATGGCGTTTCTTATTCATAATCAAGTGGGTCAGAAAGTCCCTGCCTATGATATATGCCTGCCCTTTTTACATCGACGACCATTCCAATATTAAAGGCTCAACAGCCTGCGTTGATGCCACAATTCAGAGGGCCGGCGAGAGCCCGCGCTGACCTTGGCAAGCAGACAAGCCACTTTTGAGGGGCCAGTCAACGTCCTAATTCGTTGTTCCTTTCCCCAAACTTTGAGGATGCTATCGTGGCACGGTACCAGATGGCATTGCCGGGACCGAGAGGGGCCTGTGCGGTTTTTCCGACGGTCTCCTCCAGCCGTGTGCCGTGTCTCGGTTCAACTGTCTTGGGGGTGCTCGGCCTTTCCGGCTGGCCGGCCTCCGAAATGCGCTCCGTGACTTCCACACAGCCTCGGTCTCCCTGTTTTCCGTGTTTCAATCATCCATGGACTCGCTCGATGTACGGGGATGAGCAAGCTGTCCAACTACCCCGTGTTCAGTCTGCTTAAAGAGTATACTCCTGAAGTCCCGAGGGGGGGTCCGGGTGAATCCCGCGAAACGCAAAATACGGAGACATTCGGATCCTGAGTCCAGCTTCCAGTTGCTGATCGTTATGGAAGGAAATCCGATACAGTACGACGCCTACGACAGTGAGGGGCCACCTGAACAGGACCAGTGGAATATTCCTACGCGCTTAGATGTGTCTGACAGGTTAGGTGTTAGTTGTGCCCCACCATCTTCGGCTGTCGCCTGCGTCCCGGGAGGCGATGGTGCGATGTCAATGAGCTTATGACTAAAGTCTAACGCGGATACTCGTTTGTCTAGGCTGACGATCACGACTCCGTGGTGGGGTCTTCTTTAAGGTACCTATTCTCCCAGGATCTCCTACGTTCACTACTTGTTTGGACCCGTGCTGCAAACCATTCCACCTTGCCAGTGGTGAAGTTTCAAGAACCACAGATGGTTAGCCGACGGAGAGGCTGATAACCCATCAGCGACCCCACGACGTCCTTGAACACAAGCATATATGAGTTCATACGGGAAAATGGTCGCACATACCACTCATACCGTTCCGGCAGTAAGCTTTCCCTCTCATCAGTAGGTGACTTGCTCGCTAATCAAGCCAACAGAATACATGCTGCCCAACGATGGAGTTGAGCAAGAGCGGCTCGATCTACAGCACCACTCGTTCAAGGTATACCTCGACGGCAGATTACACATCGCTCCGCTGCATAACCCGAGGCGTGTCCTCGATATTGGTACGGGCACCGGGATCTGGGCCGTCGAGTTCGCCCAGGAGCACCCGGATTCAACCGTAGTGGGAACGGACTTGTCGCCCATCCAGCCGGAAGTGGTGCCGCGCAACCTCAGCTTCGAGATCGGTGATGCGGAGGAGGCCGACTGGGGCTTCGATCTGCCTTTCGACTACATCCATGCTCGCGCCATGGTGACGTGTTTCAAGGAACCCAAGGCGGTCCTCCAGCGGATTTACGAGAACCTGGCACCGGGAGGGTACTTCGAGCTGCAGGATCCGTGCCTCCCTATGCAGTGCGACGACGGAACCATGGAGGGTACCGCGCTGGAGAGGTGGAATCAACTGCTCCACGAGGGTATGCTGAAAACCGGCAAGGACCTCCGCGATAATCTCAACTGGGGGCGTTATATGCGCGAAATGGGGTTCGAGGGTGTTATGGAGAGCAAAGGTGCGGTGGCGTTCAACACGTGGCCCAAGGGCAAGAAGAACAAGCTGCTGGGTGCCTTGTGCTGTCAAAATCTCTCAGACGGCGTTCAGAGCATGTCTCTGGCTCTGTTCACGAGGGTGTTGGGTATGAGCTCTGAGGAGGTGTTGACTTTCCTCGAGGACGTGAAAAAGGACCTTGCCGATCCGAATATTCACTCGTACTCAGTGGTGTATTTCGCCTACGGAAGAAAGCCACTGAGTCACCCCTGAGGCAAGCCGTTCAATGCTAATGATACCAATAAACTGTACTGAGGTTATGAATTTGGAGAACCACGGACAAATATCTTGTTTTATATATAAAGAGGCTTTCCAGCAGCGTCGTTACCTGTGGCAGCGAGCATTGAATGCTATCGGAGCACTCCACGGGATTAAGTGATGTTTCAACTCGCACTTTTTCATCCCCGGATCACCAAGTGAATGGACGGACTTGTGTGAACAAACGCGAGTGACTCGAACTGCATGTCCCTCCAAGTTCAAAGTAAAAACTGGCGAAAACTGGGACCGACTGTAACTCTACTTCTTGTTTCGCCAAAACCGTTGGAATTTCGAACTTTCTATGCGCATTCAAGCCGATTCAATGATGCTGTACTTGTTTTCTCTTCTACTTTTGTGCCTCCTCGCGGCATCTTTGACCACGGGTCACCCGCACGAATCGCCCATCACGAGATCATACTCGAGCCTGTCAAGGCAGACATACACTCACACTCGAAGGGCTACAAACGAAACACGATTCGCCGGCGTGAACATTTGCGGCTTCGATTTTGGATGGTACGGTACAATAAACACTTGTGGAAGCAAGAAACCTCTTGGCGGCCTCCTTATTTTTGTGTTTGCTGATGAACTTTCTTGTACAGTAACGTTGAAGGCTACTGTGATCTTAGCGATGTCGATCCTCCTATCGTCAACGCACCGCCGACATACAACGAGGACCTGAGCAAAGATGGTCGAGCCCAGATGACCCATTTTGTCAGCTCAGACAACCTCAACATGTTTCGCCTCCCGGTTTCCTGGCAATATCTCACGAACAATACTTTCGGTGGTCCTCTGAATCCGTCCAACTTCGACTACTACGACAGGCTTGTAAAGGCCTGTCTTGGGACTGGAGCGTATTGCCAGATTGACATGCACAATTACGCACGGTGGGAAGGCAGTATTATCGGAGAGGACGGTGGACCCTCGAACGCGCACTTTGCAGATATCTGGGCCCAAATTGCGGAAAGATATGCCAGTCACGAGAGAATCTGGTTTGGAATCATGAACGAGCCTCACGACATGAAGTCAGCCGAGGGCTGGGCTGCGTCCGTGCAAGCGGCCGTCACCGCCATTAGGAAGGCCGGAGCCACAACGCAGTTCATCTCACTCCCGGGCAACGGCTGGCAGTCTGCCGGAGCACTGATCAATGACGGCAGCGGTGACGCGCTGGCGAAGGTGACCAACCCAGATAAGTCCACTACGAAGCTGGTGTTCGACGTGCATCTGTATCTGAATGCTGGTGGAACAGGTCAGACTGCGAATTGCATCACAGACGGTATTTCGGCGGCATGGGCTCCATTGGCTGCGTGGTTGAGGGAGAGGGGAAGGCAGGCTATCGTAACTGAGACTGGTGGCGGTGACACGAGCTCGTGTCGCAAATACGTTTGTCAGGAGCTTGTTCATTTCAGGTGAGATATCATCCCTCTTCGACTTAATACTGGAGCGAGAACCCTTTCCCTGACGATGACCTATGCAGGGATAACACCGACGTTTTCCTTGGGTATCTGCTTTGGGCTGCTGGCTCCTTTAGCTCAACATATGTGCTGTCTCTTACGCCCGTCGCTGAAGACGGCTCTTGGGTGGATTCCGGATTGATGACGGCATGTGTGGCTCGCAAGTGAAAGGGAATCAATAGAGATCATGCTAAGAGATGATGAACCAATGTGGATTTTAGACATATCCTCGCTTCGCTCGTGGCTGGTGACGACTTTGGACTGTGCTTGGGGGGGACACTAATACCACCTATTAACCATGTGGAAGAGGGAGCATGCTCTGATTTGATACGGATTTGGAAACTCATAGTCCATCTTTCTCATTGTCTCCCGGATCACACCTGGATAACAGATATTAGCAAGTCTCCGGAGGAAGACTTTTAAATTCAACGGTCTGTGTACAGCCTTTAGTCTTTCAGTGCACCCAAAGGCATACAGAAAGAAAAAAATCAAATTCGCCCGTGAAGTCGAAAGTGGCCGGCTTATACATAGTAGATACCGAGCGGGCATTTTATAAATGCTTGAGCCTGCATTGTTTCGTTTCAGCAGTGCAATTGGGGGGCTCCAGTCAGCAGATCTGGAGACATACAGGATAAAATTACAGGACTCCAGAGCAGGGTTTCGACTCCCTCCGAACCAAAGCGACAGGCCAAAGTGCTTGGGGTGGAATCATATTCTCCCCGAATCAGCTTAGCCGGCTCCGGCCTCTCGTCCGAAAGCAGTGGCTTCGCTCCAGGGGCGGAGTGGAGCCGCCATGACTTGATGTTTCGAAACTATCACCACTACAAAAGGGGCGACGTCACGCGAACCACCCCTCAAGAGACCAGAAGCGATGCACGGCTCGCTACGCGCCCTACGTGGTGCCATTAGAAATTGACAATGGGTTCCGGCCCTGTCAGGCCTTGCAACGACGTCCAGAATTGGACCTGCTCCGTTCAAGCGAATGGCGGGCACGCGGGCTAACATCGTGGGATCCGGAATATATTTGCTTGGCCCCTTGAAGCCTCTTCCTTCATCTCTTTCACTAAAATACCCGTGGTTTCTCACGCTTGTGCCGTCAGTGATTTTTCTCATCGAGTCCTCTCCTTCTTGTATGCATATTCCCGACTCTCCCGCGGTCGCTGTCACTCTTTCTTCTGCCTCTGCATAGTCTTTCGTTTTCACTTCTCTCATTGAAGCAAGCTTCACGATGCGTTCTACTTCCAATGTTGTCATGCTGGCGCTGGCTGCCGGTGCCAATGGGCAACTACACAAGCTGGCTGTTGCTGCCGGACTGAAGTATGAACAGTTCCCAGAACATACACCATGATACTTGGCTAACATCCTGTAGGTATTTCGGTTCTGCCACCGACAACTCCGAACTCTCCAACTCCTCCTACGTGGCCATTCTCAGCGACGCGGATGAGTTCGGTCAAATCACTCCCGGAAACACTCAGAAGTGGCAGTACACCGAGCCAACGGAGGGTATGACACATCTCTTCCTACACGCACTGCTATATGCAAACCTTGGAACCTGCTGACCACAAGAAGGTACCTTTTCCTACACCGAGGGTGATGAGATTGTCGACTTCGCGCAGAAAAACAGCCAGATTATGCGATGTCACAACCTGGTCTGGTATTCGCAGCTACCATCATGGGTCTCCTCCGGCACATGGACCAACGAGACCCTGACGAGTGCGATGACAACCCACATTACGAACGAGGTCACCCATTACAAGGGCGAATGTTACGCCTGGGACGTTGTGAACGAGGCCTTGAGCGACAGCAGTGGGTACCGTGACAGCGTCTTCTACGAGACGATCGGCGAATACTATATCCCCATCGCCTTCGCTGCCGCCGCTGCCGCCGACCCGGATGCAAAGCTTTACTATAACGACTACAACATCGAATACACAGGCACCAAGCTGACTGAGGCCTTGGCCATAGTCGACTTGGTCCAGGGTGCTGGTGTCCAGATCGATGGTGTTGGTCTTCAGGCTCACTTTATCGTGGGAAGCACCAACACTGCTTCCGAATATGCCGACGTGCTGAAGCAGTTCACTGCCAAGGGTGTCGAGGTCGCGTACACCGAACTTGACATTCGACACCCATCCCTTCCCCCGACCGACGCGCAAATCGAGGCGCAGGCTACGGGCTACGCTGCGGTCGTCAGTGCTTGCCTGCAGGTCGACGGCTGCGTGGGCGTCACCGTCTGGGACTTTGACGACTATTACTCCTGGGTGCCCTCCACCTTCTCCGGCGCGGGTCAGGCCTGCCTGTACGACGAGAACCTGTCCAAGAAGCCCGCCTGGACCTCCATCTCTTCCGTTCTGGCTGCGGCTGCCACTGGTGGTGTTGCGTCGTCCGTTGCCACGAGCACCGCTGTCGCCGCTTCGGCCACTGGCGAGGCTGCTCCTGCATCCACCATCATCGCGTCTGGCTCAGTTCCGGCTTCGTCCACTGCCGTTGCCGTTGCCACGTCTTCTGCTGCTGCACTTCCTACCTCTTCGGTTGGTACTTGCAATAAGAAGACCAAGACCGTCTACGTCACCGCTTCTGTTTAAAGTTCTGGATTGTTGTGGTAAGATCACGGACGGTGGTCTTACTCGGCTCATCTTTAGTTGGTGCTGGATTTGAGGTGTTTTCCTGTATATATATTACTCGACTATGGCAACTAGTATATACCAAAAGCAGATCCCAGTTCTGCATTGAGTCGAACTTCCCGAAGCTTTTGCGCATGACCTCGCTGTTGGATCCAGGATTCCTAGTTTCAAGATCTCAGACATGGTCTTGATCGACTCCCAATGGAGCGGGAACGGGTTATGCTCATAGAATAAACGGCAACATATAAAGTATCGCTTTCCGTCTCACTACTAAAGGGTATCCAACCAAAGTTTCAGCACTTAACTCCTGACGCGCGTCCTATTTCCAAATGCTCAAGTTGTGTTGGATATAAATGAGGTCTGTTTTAGTCCACCGCCTCCCCCCTCCCCGTATGGTCTGATATTTGTTCTAATCCTTCACACCTTCGTGCATCAAGCCCGGGGCGAAGGTATGAGCAACGAAGTTCTTGTCCACATGATGCGGGTGTGCCTTCGCAACAGCTGCCTTCGCAACAGCCGCCTCACACCGTCTCCGCAGGCACTTCTGATGTGCTAGTGAGTGTGGAAGCCTTCGAGCTTTTGGTGGACAGATGCGTCGTGGTTGTTGTTGAAGAGTACGACCTTAGGCTCGAGTGAGAGACGAACTTCGACAACCTCACAGGGTCTATCCTTTCCGTGTCTACTTTGTTCATCGGTCGAGGCAGCCCGGGTCTGGCTCGGTGCTGGCGCTGGAAAAGACTCGGGTTGCAACGGTATGTGACAAATGTCAATACTATGAGGAAGCCAACGGCGCCGAGCACCGCAATGATGGCAATCTCTCGGCCGACGAGCGTCATTTTAACTTTATAACGCTGTTGATCTGGAGAGAGGAGTGGATTTCCAAGGCGTATTTGTCGGATGGATACGTGTCCGAGGCCTTGAGGCTGGGATATTGATGAATGATGATTGCTATGCGAGGAATCGAAACTTGAAAGACGCTCAAGGGAAGGGATCAAATGTCGCAAAACCGCCCAAGTTGTTTCTGAAGACTATGGGGCCACTTCTACTGTTAATATTGCAGAATTCATCTGTCCTCTGAGCGACTGACCTACTGGTAAGTCCGTTTCAATTACCCTTCAACTGTACGGGGTGGAAGATCGGCGAGCTACGATACACGAACCTCTCCAAACACACCTTGGCTTGGCTCTGCAATTGGATCAACCAAGTTTCAAATCCCAAATACGATACAGTGCCAGTCTGGCGATCATGGAACAGGGCTGCTAGTTCCAGATCTGCAGTGCTTCCGGAACTCAGGGCAATTCTTGACGAGATTGTATATACCGTGCTATTTTATAATCCTCGGGGGATTTCTTCTCGTCGAATAACCTGGCAAGATACATTCTTCACCGAGTCTCTGGTTGTCACAGCCCTGGAGTGAGTCCTCAAAGGTCTTCGTTGAGTTTTCTTGCCGTCCCAGATATGAGACTCAAAGCGAATTCCGTCCTACCTGACGAAGACGCAAAGCTATCACATGACAATTGAGGTCTCGGTATGCAATTGGTGTAGCAATTTTTGGAATGTTCGAGTCAGCTGTTAGGTGATACCTCCACTGCTTTACATATCAACGATACCCCCCAACGGTGTTTGCAGTTTAATTCAAGTAGAGCTTTCCATGACAGAATTATTACTTCTTGTTGGGAAAAGGGTACATCTCCACTGAGACCTCACGGTCTACCTGCCCTTGGACGAAGTGTCTTCTACGTAACCTACCTGCCTAGGTTAGGTACGCAGACCTAGCCTGATGAGCATTTGCGCACGACTTGAATTGGAAAGAAAGTATGGGCATGAATCGCGAGGTGTTTAATTCGTACAGGCGGATGAAACTGAGACTTTGTTGCTCTGATATTCTCCCATATTTGATCGATCAAAGCAAAATAGGATTAACTGCCAGTGATGGTGATAGAAGAGGATCCACTGCTTTCGTAGCCCTCGGTGGCCATGATCTGATAGTTGTATGTACCAAGGCTCTGCGAGAAGAAACATCTGGTCAGCCCGGTTTGCACCCGAACAAGAGTCGACTGCTATCTTGAAGTCTGCTTACCATCCCAACACTGCTCCAGGCCGCGATATGGTTGGCGAGGGTAATAGTCCCGCTGGTCCGCTTGCTCTGGCGGATGGAGAGGTACTGGTTGAAAGTCTGCGTGCCTTGGATGGATGGGGCGTTGGTTCGAACGACCTCGTAGATATCTGAGTTGCAAACATAAGCCACATGCGGTAAGGAGTTTTGTACACCCCTGGTATTCTTGGGCCACGCTGTAAGTAACGACTTACCATAAGTGGCCCCATCAGACGTGACAGTGCCCTTGTGGGTTCCTGCAGACCCGGGGTTGTAGGTGCCGTAAGTGTCAATAACGTAGTACTCAACAAGCGGGCTCGTGGTCCAGCCGTAAAGGGCGAGGAGCGAGTCACCACTCGCGCTGATAGACCCGGTGTAGCTGATGGTTCTAGGCGAAGAAAACATATTAGTGCATGTTCACTGCGGAGACCCTATAGCATCACCACGAGACTGAGGATTCAGAATGGGCTTCTTAAATCAGAAGCCTCAACTCACCGTGCAGAACCAGTCGCCCAACCAATACCAGCAACGACATCCTCGGACGAAGACGTCCAAGTCAGAGAATATGTCCCCGTTCCGATCGTCATAGTCGCTCCCGTGTTCGCCTCGATATAGCACGAGTAGTAATAGCCTCCAGATGTGCCAGTTGTGCTCGTCGTCACGGTCAACCGCTTGGCCAGGTCACGGGGGGCCCGCTTGACGAGGTCTGTCGAAGGGGCGGCCAACACGGCTGTGGCGCCAGCCAAGGCGAGGAGGAGACCTCGGAGAGACACCATCGTAGCAATTGAGGGTATGTACCGTGTAGGAAGTGGATAGTAGGCAATATCGGTAGGCCAGGGATTTGTCTGGGCGCCGGGACTGTCTTGAGCCGCTTCCGAGATCTGGGAATGGATTCATTCTTATACACTGTCTCCCCTGCATTTTGTTTCCCCTATCGTGTCTTCCCCAGATATCTCCACGAATCATCACCAAAAAGCTATTATGGCAGATGTTCACCTGCCATAGCGCGTGGGTTGATGTACCTGGAACGTAGGAGACAGCGGACACTCCCACTCCGAGAGACACAAAATTTTCGGATATATTGACTTGAGGTCGTGATGAAAGCCACCACTCGTGCACCGTTGATTCGTGACGTGCTGCGGTCGAAAAGTCGGGTAAGCTTGGACTTTTTTGGAATGTTTCGTTTAGGCTAAAGGGAAAAGGGGGCACAAATCAGATCCAATATCTAAAGTAGTCATCTAAAAATGACACCTGTTTGAATGCTCGAATCAGCACCCTGAATGCAAGCAGACTGAGAGGCGGCTTTCCCTTTTTTGGGTGACAGTGGCGCACATCCCTCTACCCCCCCTGGTGGGCCACGTCCGCCTCAATGCCATCCTTGTAGTTCTTCCTCAGCTCCCCAACGGCATCTAATGCCTTCTCTCTCTGTTGTAGCATCGAAACCAGGATCCCAAGCGTCTTGTATATAGCCTGCATGGCTGCTCCCACATTCCCACACCCATCCTTCTGCAGATGGAGATCTGTGACGGCATTCATCAACGGGCTGACACTCTCCTCCCGCATTAGGAGCTGTACCCTATGAGAGAACTCGCCGTTTTTGAGGAGATGCTGCCTCAAAAAGGATTTAACCAGGTCCGTTGCGGCGGCTGTGTCTTCCCGAAACCCAGAGCCTGCAATGTCCTCTGCAAGGGGAGCTATGATGAAGTCCCTCATAGCCTCGATGTGGAATATCACACCATCTTCCGAATCTGTGTAGAGGATACTACCTGAATATTTCAGTAGCTTAATTTGGACTCGTGTCGGATTCGTCATCGTTCTGGTTGCATGTACGGGTTGGTACCTATTAGGCTCCGAGTGGGTTGAGAGTTTGAAGGCTTGAGGTCTGTGGCAAATATAGTGAGTGTTGGGCGAGCGTTCGTGGTTCCGTTGCAGACTGTCCAGGTTTGAGGTAAGACGGCTGGTTCGGAGACGGATTGAAAGGTGCTCTCGGAATATGAAAGAGAACGCGGGAGGTTATGTTTTTACAGTAAGACCCTTAGAGTAGGACATTTCCTCGTAGTAGAAAACATGTGCCTCAGACAAAGACCGGCGGAAGCTCTTTGTACATAATTCTGGACATGTAAATGCAGGGCCATCACACCCAGTGATAGTTCTTTGTCCAAAATCGCCCGAGAACAACCGCGCAGTCTCCAAAACCTTGCAGCCGGGTGACGTGGCTGCTGGGAATTACCTCTAAAGACACTTTGGGGTCGACAGGAAGAAGTCTGGATTCAAGGCAAACTGAATGTTTGCAAGGCTCCTAATAATTGTTACAAGAAAATACCGCTCTCACTCTGCAAAATACAGCTCTAGAGGAAACCCCATCAAGGATAAAGTCTCATTAGAAGAGAGACTCCAACATACCTAAAGAGAGGACTCATTGTGAAAAAGGCTCTGTCGGATCAGATATCCGTCACGAAAAACAATTGCTTTGAAGAAATACTTGATCAGGAGAATATTTTCAGTTATAAAGAATAACAAACTCATTGAAGGATAATTATCGTCAGGAAAAGTATATAAACAGAATAAATACAGCATCACTGTAAAGTTCCACTTAGTAGTACGGTCTCGTCATGATAGCTCTGCACCATACGTTTTTACCCCTAAAAGTATCATGAGTAAGCCGTAGCACTCAGACTCCTGTTTTACAGCAGTCCTAACCGAAGAAGTCGCACTATATGAATGTCAGCAGAGGAGCGCAAAATGGTCGTGATGCGAGAAGTGAGATTCGATGACTTACAGCAGCGCCAACAGCCCCGAAAATGCCTCCGATTACTTCGCCAATTCCCGGAATCGCCGCCGCCATCTCGCCTGCCTTGATGAAGGGACCGAGAGCATCACACATGCCCTTCTCTTCCTCAGGGATGCTGACCTTGGCGACAACGAAGCCTTGCAGGACCTTATTGCCTCCTATCCAGACATACCGCGAGACGTGGTACTCTCCTGTATGTTTGATAGCATTGCAGGAGTACTCTGAAGAAAAGTTCAGTCAAGTTCAACCATAGTCTGTATGAACAACATGAAGGTTACAGGTATATCTTTCGGTGCAGTCTTCACTTACGGTAAATGGTACCAGTATCAGCATCCATAATCTGACTAGATAAATGTTAGCCCATCTGAGGACCTGGGTAAGTGGATTTTGATGAGATAGCGTCCAAAATGAAGAGGGGGTACCTACTATCCTTGCTCGGTCGACTCAACACCTACACCTGCGAGTGCCTGTACCGCCTGTACAAATGCTGACTGGAGTTCTATACCATTAGGATGGCCTGTCAGCGCCTGGCCTCGGTCTAGCATCTTGACTCTAGCAGGAAGATCGGAACATAGATTCATAGAACTCACCCCACGGGTACTCTCCCTCCCCCTTCAGAACCCATGTCACGTCCCGCAGGTCGCACACGCCCATGCCACAATCCACGACGCGAATCGACTCTTCATAAGTCTCACCCTCCACACACGAGCCGGTCGTCTTGCATACCTTGTCCAAGTTCCCCAGCATCGCCTTAGGATCCGGGTGGCTTTGGAGATCATCGGCTTCACACCCGTAACCAACCTTGGCATCGGCCAGGGTCACCTGCGTCTCGACGTTGCCGTCGTCCGCGCGCTTCATGATGTCGTTGAGGAAGGCGGAGCCGGGGCCCATGTCTCGCGTGTAGCGGATCCGGGCGAGGGACGAGTTAGTGCCCGTGCCGGGCTCGACGACCTCGCAGTTGATGGCTTGCCTGCATGCCTCGAGGTCGTTGGCTGCGCGGGAGAGCGGCTGGCTGGCTTTTTGCAACGATGCCGCCAGGACCATGGTGGGGAGAACAGAGATGGTAAAAGAGATCTTCATGATGAAAGTCTGGTTGGCGATGAAGAGATGCGTTGAGGAGATTCCGGTGAACCGATGGCTTAGCTACAAGAGATGCCCTTTTAAGTACTTGGGTATAGAATATCTGTTGCGAAGGAGAGATTGATGGTCTTTTATGCCCATCCATCTGGTAAATTGTTGCCTGGCCATAGGTAGTCCGTGAGCGTACTACTTCGGTAGCGGGCATCGCCTTTCCCCTTGGTGCACGACACTTTACATCTTTCTCTACTAATTACCTACCTAGGTATTCACCACTTGCAACCTCCTTGCCACAGGGGGACTCAGCTCTTCATCGAACACAAACTTGGAACAGGCTGTTAAGCTGGGCAGTCAGCTGCCAAGCACTTAGAGACTCAATGGAGGGTAGCAATAGGGTATGAGGTTCTTGCATCGTTTGTTTCCAAACGTCTAGAAATCCTGCCAGGCAAGCATTGAATCCTCACAGTCGTTGAGACAAGCCACATGTCGACCCTTCAATAACCTATCCAGCGCTACAGCTGTTTACCAGGCGCCACTAATCTTCGAAGGGGTTCAGGCTACCGCAACCCTGAGTCTATTAATACTACTGAGCAACATGCCAAGATGGCGAAGTACAGCGTCGAGTGACTTGCCAAGAAACATAGCCCCTGCCACAGGTCCCCCAATCTCCGTAGCCCGTAGGGTTCAGGAATGATCCTCTTCTGCATGCTGAGCCGATGGAAAGGTTAACTGGTTTGTGCACGTGCGCGCAGTCTTCTTCGAAATGTCCAACCAGCTCAATGCGAGACAAGTGAGAGGCGCAGACCAATGTAAAGATGGAGGGAGGCTGGAAACCCTTACCCATGCCAGGGGAAATACTGCTTCAAGGTTGGGAAAGTTTTCAAGTCTGGGCCAATATTAGAACGCCTATCTCAAAGGGAATCCCTCGAAGCAAGAGTTCTCAAAATCTCACATTGAATTTGACGGCTGGCTGGTTTCTGAAGCCCTGGATTTGGGATATTCAGTTCCCTCGGCAGCCAGGTTTCGTCAAGTCTTACCTTTGTGCTTCAACAGGGGCGCGGGCACACAACGTAGGTCCGGTTCCGATTTCTCCCAACTATTCAGGACAGCAAGAATTTGGTCCCGAGGTCATCAGCGTGGGCCGTAGCCAAGATACTGAGGCCAAAAGGCCGGCCACTCCTTCCAGATAGACGAAGGGTATAGTACCAAGACGGTAGCCTACAATCGTGGCCAGAAGACAAAAAAACCAGTTGATGTATAAAAGAGGATGACTATATCTAGATGGGATTGCTCTATAATAGGATATGCCCGCGAGCGCAGCGATTGAGCGGAAACTGGAAATCGGAGGGCTATCGCTGGGAACGTTTCCAACGTCCAAATTTTTGATGGTTTAGGACCTTGTAATGGGGCTCTCCTGCGGATTTCCCAATTGCAGTAATGGCCCGCTGACGAAGCTCGGCCGAGGTAAATCTCTCCATGTTAACCAGTTTGTGTTGCACACAAAAGCGTACGCTTATGCGGAGGCACAAGCTGGTTCCCTATATACCCTGTCACAGTTTGATTTCACCAGGCGGTCCCGTAAGTAATTACGATGTCATAAGAAGAATTAAACGAAATATAAAGGAAGCTCCCTACCAGCACTCAAAACCAACTCGGGATGCTCTTCGTTGAACTGTATCGTTATCTACTTACCTACCCAACTGGGCTCCAAATCTTCGCCCAGTTGTAGCCTGAACACCGCGTCTGTGAGAAGTATTCTGTCTATTTTCGTGAGTTTATTACATCAGCAATTGAATGAAGAAACAGAGCCATCTGCTTCCAAGGATTGCGCAGGCGGGGTTCCCCTTGAATTGAATGCTGGATGATGGGGCAATCTCGACTGATTAGACAACATTTCGTCCACATGCCTCAGTATGAGAGGTAGTGAGCTGTATTTATTCCGATGTAGTTAGCCATGTCAGATGTGCAAGCACCAAAGTTCAGGTAACTTGCTGTCTGCTGTATGTACCTACCTGGTACCTACCTCCCACCTAGATGTAAGGTTTCCCTGGGCTGCAGAAGACCTGTAGGACGTGGACATTAAGAGCTCGAGGTCGACAAGTTCATTTCGAGATATTCCCACTCTGTATCCAAAATGGACACCACAAGTTGTTTGAAAGCTCTCCTCCTGGTTGACAGAATAATCACAACAAAGAATATCAGATCAGCTATGTACTTTGCCGTGCCGTGTCTCCAAGGCTGTCAAGTCTCCCGGGGTCTTGGTCAACATGAAGATGCCATCGCTGGGACAGGGGATTCATAGCTGATGGTGGCTTCAACCTGGTGCAGCGATAAGGATGTTGAAAGAAACCCAAAAATCAAAGAGGAAGAGGATGGAAAGTTGAGAAGCAGGCCAGATGGTCGAGAAGTCAAACCTATGAAATCACATGGGAAACTGGTGAAAGCTTGGGGGTTATGTTAAGGAGCAGTCGGTGTTCATTTGCAACAGAAATATGTCCCTTCTTTTTCCCCCTTCTCTCTCTCTTCTTTTTGGTGCCCCCCCCCCTCACTTATTCCAACCTTGAAGCAGTTCGTGGTATGAGACTTCACAGCTGTTCTTTCATTGCCAACTTGGATTTAAACCGAGCCCAGCATACCGATCTTGAGTTCCTACCCTGTCTCCACGCAACGCACTACCTTACAGATGGCACCTTCCATCCCACCACGCGCAATGTCGACCAGACACGTCAATCCAGCACCCGACGCTGACAAGGGGCTCAACACAAAGCCAAAGTCGGCATCCAAGTCGTTGCAAGCCGCAGATGCCGGTCGCACGCAACACGTCGACGCTCCCGCCGATCCCACCAAGCATATCGTCAACGCCCTCGAGAAGATGGCCCTCTTCACTACTCCATCAGACTCGGACGATGACACGCCGCACGGGGTTCCACGACCCATCTCAGACGCGCAAGTCGGCCTAGTGAGCACCAACGATGCGCTGGCAGAGCTGCTCAAGGTCGCTCTCATCCATACCGACATGATCAAGGACCTCCAGGCAGCCAACGCCGCGCTCGCCGACCAGCTCCAGATCGCCACCGCGAGACTCAACCTGATAGAGGCCGACGTCAACGAGGTCCAAGTCGCGCAAGCCACCGAGTCCTTCTGCAAAGGCATGTTCGATGTCGACAGTGGCTCATTTGAGGGGCTTGACGCCTCTGAGCTCTCACCTAACGGTCACCACCACAGCACCGCCGAGCCTCCTTACCCCAACCCCTTTGCGGGCCCAGGGTTCTTCTCCTGCCACGACCTGTCTGATATCGCAACTACACTGGCAGCCGCGCCTCAGATCCAGCATGGCATCGCTTCGTCCATCTCATCCCGAAGCAGCAACTCCAGCCTGAACAGCTTCAAGGAGCGCCGCAACTCGCGGCCACACAGGTATGTTTCCCCTCCCCGAATGACCACGTATATCAGGTTCGCGTCTGACATGAGACCAGGGAGGAGCACGTCAAGCGCTCGAGGATCTCCTACGACCGCAACGGAGGACAGACCCCCAACATCCCCGCGACCGCTCTCACCTTCTCCGCTGGCATCAGCATTCAGCAGCAGGCATATGTCCCAGCCAGCGCCTGCCCACAGTCAGTCCACGGCATCCTCCCTTCTGGCACGGACTTTGACAAGGGTCCCGAGGTTGGACCCCCCTCTGAGCCCTCCTTGACTAGCTGGCTTTACGAGAAGGCGACCAAGGCGCTGTTTGGAGAGTGATCATACGACGAAGGGAAGCTTTGGGGAAGCCGGAGAATGAACAGAAGACATATTGATTCGGTATGAATTGCATGCAGCACAGTTTGGAGGTACAAGTAGGAAACTGGTTTGCGGAAGCATCGGAGGACATAACATGAACGAGGACATGATCAATTGGCACTTTACCGAGGCATGATAGATGGAGACATACAGGCCAGTGTACTGTGTCCTCCACCGCAAAAATGGTTGATAGGAACAGAGTGTTGTTTACTTTCAGATGGAACTGCTTTATTAGCCTTTAGCTGGAGGATCTGCCTCGCATGTGCATGTTCATAATCGGATGTCTGTTGTCCTGGCAGAGGCCGTCACGTGGTGGTCTGTGCATGAAAACTGGAGCTCTCCCGCTCCAGCGGCAGCGGAGCTTGGAACGTCAAATCATAGCCAAGCAAATCAGGCCATCGCCAAATCCCTCGACGACTTGCCAATTCCCAACCTCGCCGACCCAAACCCACCACCCCGACCTCGAGGGAACCTCTCCACTCAATCCAACCCACCTACAACCAACCCATCCTCGCGACCGACCGACCGACCGACCGCCCGCCACAGTCATGTTCCTGCAACGCTCCGCCGTGGCCGTCGCTCGCCGCGCTGCCGTCGCGCCCGTCCTGCAACGCTCCTTCGCGACCACCGTCATCCGCCGTGAGTCTGCCGCGGGACCCGCCCATTGGCACCTGCGTCATGGCTTATTCAGGTGCCCGGTGCATTGGGCCCCTACCGCAAACCATGTCACCACCGTGGGACCGACACTGACGCCGTCTTCGTAGAGAAAGCTACCCCCTCCAAGACTCAGGACCAGCCCATCCAGAAGCTCTCCGGTATGCCCTCTCCGATCCGATCCGTCCCGAGCCCGAGCCCGAGCCCGACAGGCACTGGCTCAAGTGCTGTCTGCCCTTGTACGAGGCAAGAATCGAGAGCCTCTAGACTGACGGGAACTATGCCTCGCAGACATCAAGACCATCGACGACCTCGTCGGTCCCGGTGCCAAGCCCGGCACCGTCCCTACCGATATCGAGCAGTCCACCGGTATCGAGCGTCTGGAAATCCTGGGAAAGATGGAGGGCGTCGACATCTTCGACATGCGGCCCCTGGATGCCTCGCGGAAAGGCACCTTGAAGGAGCCCATCCTCGTCCGCTCCGCCGGTGATGAGCAGTACGCTGGCTGCACGGGCTTCCCTGTTGACTCTCACGGTGTCATCTGGCTGACCGTACGTCTACCATGCCTGGAGAGGTTGCCGCTGGAGGATAGGGTACACACTGACATGGGACACAGGTCTCCAAGGATCGCCCCGTCGAGCGCTGCCCCGAGTGCGGTAACGTCTACAAGATGGAGTACGTCGGTCCCCAGGACCACCACGACCATGGTCACGACCACCACGGCTACGAAGAGCCCAAGAACTTCAGCAACTTTGTCAAGCCTGAGTACTGGTAAACTTATCCAGGAGTTGCTTTGCGTGGCATATCGAACTTTCACGACGAGAGGTATAGAGAGGGGGGAGTGGAGCGATCTCGGGTGTTCCGCGGGCTCGGGAGGACGGCCTTGTAGAATAGTTTGCGGCAGCTGCATAGAAGTCCTCTTTTCGTCAGAGCGGTCCTGATTCCCTTGGTGAGACATTGCCGATGTGACGGAGTGGCGAGTCTCCGTGCGAACAATGATGCCAGAGCCAATGCTTCAGCCCAAGGCCTCTGGCTTCTCTACAACCCGGGCTTTGTCCAGGCTTTTGGGCGTCCCCACTTCAAGAGTTATTATCTCACGTATGTCTCACGAAACTCGGCTGTGGGTCTATTTCTTGTAGGCTGACCGACCTTCCTTCAGAGATTCCTCCTGAAGAAGTTCACGAGAGATTTCATGTGTTTCTCTTTATTGGGCATATTCCTTCGTGGCTCGAGCCTCCTTCTCACGCGCTGACCAGGTGGCTGGCGTGGATAGTAGAGGAAGAGCACTCCAGCAGCAGAATTTGGTCTTGCGCACGAGTTCAGACTTGCACCAAACACACCGTCGACACACCGTCAACGCACCTCACCGCCTGTCTTAGGTAGCTAGCTAGGTCCTCACGCCTTCTTCAACGTCTCCAGATCCTGCTTCCACCTCATCCCAACCATCTTCCGAACCGCCATGTCTATCATCCACCTCGGCGCCCACTCCATCCCCAACCCTTGCAGCGCATGCGGCAAATACCCAATAACCACCACCCTGCCGCACCCAACCCTTGCCAGCGCCGCCCTCGCCATCGTCGTGGTGGCGGGCTGAAACAGCGTCGGCGTGCTCTTGTTGTACGTCGTCCCGCACACCTCGCCCACGCGGATCGTCAGCACCTCGACGTCCCGCGCGGGCCCGTCCTGCATCGCCAGCTCGCGCGCCAGCACCAGGCTGGCGTTGTTCACGTGCGCCTTGGTCGGCGAGTACGCGGCCAGCATGGGCACGCCCTCGTCGGCCATGGAGCTCACGTTGAGGACCAGGGCGGGCGCGCAGGCGAGGAGCTGCGGCAGCAGCCGCGACTGCAGCGTGAGCGGGAACAGCGCGTTGAGGTTGAGCAGCGCCTCGAGCTTGGACGCGGGTATGTCCTGCAGCCACTCGTACACGGGCAGGTACGGGTTGCCGCCGACGTTGTTGACGAGCACGGTGAGGTTGAGGTCCGCGACGGACGCGGCCAGGGCATCGAAGTCGACCGGGGCCGCCTTGGTGGACGAGGACGAGGCGCCGCCGGCACTGCAGCTGCCGCAGGACAGGACGGAGGCGTCAGCGATGATGGTGCGGAAGTCGCGCTCCGGGAACTCGGCGAGGAGCTCGGATCTCACGCCGTCGAGCTTGGTGGGGTTCCGCCCGTGCAGGACGACGTTGAAGCCGGTGCTGGCTAGCTGGCGCGCGAGCTGTTTGCCTATGCCGTCCGAGGCGCCGGTCACTAGGGCCCAGGCGGGCTTGCCGGAGGTAGGGTGGAGGTAGCGGTGGAGGCTGGAGGGCCGGAGATAAAGGTAGAGGAAGCTGAGGAGGCGGGAGAGAAAGGTGAGGGCGGTGACGCTGCCGATGGTGGTGAGGGCAAGGGCGAGGGGGCTGGCTCCTTGTGGGAGGAAGGATAGGTTCAGCCTCGACATATTGGCTGCTTGGACTGCTCAGATCTGAGGGTAGTCAGAGTGCAAGTGTGATATTCCTGACGATTCTCTCTGTCTATTGCCAAAAGGTTGAACCCAAGGTACGCTGCATCTTGTATCATCTTTTCTAGCGACGCTCCCCCCTCCCTCCTTTTCAGGACTATAAAGACGGGCACGGATTCTAAGTCACATGGGAATTTAGGTTTCGGCCAGCTTTGGTTCCGTAGCTACGCACTGTCTGGCGAATCCGCTCTCTAGTATGGTTCATCGAACATACGAATACGATTGCCTCCTTTTGAAAGACGGCAGATGTGCGAGGCTCGTCGTCGTATGAATAACCCCTTCGCGAGAGACGCTCTCTCAACCTCTCAAGGGACGTTGTGATAGAGAAGGGAAAGAACTTGGAGATATAGGTCCTCGGGTTGAAGATTCTAATCAACCGCAACAAGCCCCGTATTATTCACTTACCGCATCATCGCCCCGCATAGTCCATCTCAGCGACCCCGCTCTACCAAAGGACATAGTAGATGACATCGGATCCTTTGAGGTAGATACCTGAACTGTGAAATACTAAATACTTCGTGGCAGCCCTCATTCTATCCCTGGACACACTCTCAAAAAAATAAAAAATAAAAAGGGGAGGCGAATAAAATTTACAAGGTCCATGTACCATGATCAAGGGACATGGCAAAAGGACGATCACCTACCGGCGCCGATACTGCCCCTCGCTACAGGTATGGACTCCTTTATCACCGAATGCCTAATGCCGCCAGATAGATAGCTCCGATTTTCGACGCGAGACACGGTTTCAGTAGCTTTGCCTTTGCTCTCTCTCTCTCGCGTCCAGCTCAGCTTCTCATACAACTCACATATCCTGTCGAGTTGTTGAACACCCAACAACTTGCCAGTTCGGACCCACAGAACCCAAAATTCCAGATTGTGTCTGTCGGTCCTCCTCACTGCCCAAGTTTGCCCATCATGCCTCTCATCGCTGCCAACCCAACCAACCGAGTGATCCTGGGTCTCATGACCTTTGGACCCGATGAGTCCGCCGGTATGGACCAGCACCAATTTCGCGTCCTCACATATATATATATATATATGTATATGCATGACCGCTAACGGGACCTCCAGGTGCTCGGATCACGTCCGTCCCCGAGTACGGCAAGGTGCTCGACCTCTTCCAGAAGCGGGGCTACAGCGAGATCGACACGGCGCGCGTCTACGTCGGCAACAAGCAGGAAGCCTTCACACGCGAGGTCGGGTGGAAGGACAGGGGGCTGACCCTGGCCACCAAGGTCAAGTATCCGGTTACACCGGGTGACAACGTCGCCGATAAGGTGGTTGAGAGTGTCGAGACGAGTCTGAAGGAGCTGGGCACGGACTGCGTGGATCTGCTGTATCTTCATGCTGCGGTAGGTCTTTGTTCTCTCTCTCTCTCTCTCTTTTTCTACTGCCACCAGTCGCGCGCGGAGCTTTTGACTGACCGACTGGCTTGCTCATCAGGACCGAGCCACGCCTTTCGCTGAGACCCTTGAGGCCCTCGACAAGCTTCACAAGGCCGGCAAGTTTGTCCGTCTCGGGATCAGCAACTTCACGGCCTTCGAGGTGGCCGAGGTGTGCCTGACATGCAAGTACAATGGCTGGGTGCGTCCCACGGTGTACCAGGGTACGCTGTCTCTCTTCCCTCGATATCAAAAAGTCACTACCCCCATCTAATCTGTACCCAGGCATGTACAATATGATCACCCGTAACATCGAGCCTGAGCTCGTCCCCGCGTGCCGACGCTATGGACTGGACATTGTCGTGTACAACCCCATAGCCGGGGGCTTGTTCTCGGGCAAGATCAAGAGCAAGGACATGACGCCCGCCGAGGGACGCTTCTCCGACACGGCGGCCAGCGGGAAGATGTACCGTGGGCGGTAAGCAGAGCAGCCTTTCTCTCTCTCTCTCTCTCTCTCTCTCTGTGTCTCTTTTTCCTAAGACAAGACCATGCGTGCCCCCCTGACCGTGAGTGAACTGACAACAAACCCCCTTTTCAACAGCTACTTCCGCGACTCCAACTTCAAGGCCCTGCAGATCATCGAGCAGGCGGTGGAGAAGCACGGGCTGACGATGATCGAGACGGCGCTGCGGTGGACGGTGCACCACTCTGCGCTCAAGGTCAAGGATGGGAATGACGGCATCATCATCGGCGTGTCGTCGATCGAGCAGCTGGAGAATAACCTGGACAACCTCGAGAAGGGCCCGCTGCCCGAGGACCTGCTCAAGAGCGTGGATGAGGCGTGGCAAATCTCCAAGGCGGACTCGGTGCATTACTGGCATGGGGAGGTCAAGTATCACTACGAGCCGAAGCAGGTCTTGTTCGCGCCTGGGGCGAAATAGAGGGGCCAGGGTAGAACTGGGTTGCTAGAGTGCTCGATAGAGAGGAATCGTGGGTAGAAACCATACGAGTTCTAGCCCACACATATGCCAGGCTTAAAACACCGGCTCAAGAGACATTCCTTTTTGGGGGGGGGACATTCTTTTTCAAACCAACCTGCAGGTGATGATGAGAAGCGCAGAGAGAAGCTCGTCACCTGCATGTGCCATGCGATGATACATGGTAGAATGCAGGTATTTGTTTCATGGAGTGGTGTCTGGAGGCTGGGCCTCGCGGGTCCAAGTTTCAGCCAAGGGGCCGGCCAGGGG